>JAJGQC010000755.1:0-17872 GCA_021014325.1 Plazaster borealis | reverse complement strand
AAGTTTATTTATAAATGGGAATAAAGAGTAGTGACTCGGTTTTAAACAGCCGTTTAAAACCTTGCAGGGTCGTGGCCTTGCGATAAAGAACCTCACCTTCGGCTCTGTCCTTTATCGCATGGCCATGACCCTGTCGGTCTTAAGCGGCCATTTAAGACCTCGTCTCCACTCTTTTATTCCCTTATTTATACAGGGTCCATGTGAAGTACTGCCACAGTGGTGTTATATGGACACATACCATAGTCTGATATCTGATTATTAACACCCCATTTAAAAAGTAATCGCTGTACCAATGTAGTATACTATATAAATACATGTAGGCATTACATGTGAATTGTTATAGAAATGTTTAGGTATATGGCTGTGTGGAATGTAAATGTTGAAACCTGTATTATTTAAAGAAAATTTGGCTGTATCTTTGTAACTTATTGTTTGTTAAAAATTAGAACTGGTTTAGTTTGGTCTAGATAACTAGCAGAACTTGCAATCACAGATGTTGGTTCAAATCCAGCCAAGCTAACCGCTGATTTCACAGCGACTAGAATAAGAATTATCAACTAGTTACTGAATCACAATTTATTGATTTGTGCAATTCATAATCATAGATGTTGAACCAATGTTTGTATGAGAGAGATTGGCTGTTGCCAGCTTGGTGTTTGGATCCTTGTGGAGTTTGCTGAGTTCCCTTGTTGGGAAGATTATCTAAACAAACAATAAACAACACCCAAACTGTTGGACTCTGATTACGGTGTTATGCTTGATCATTGTCCATGCAAAGCATAATCAGTCTACTAGTGCAGTCCTCAGTCCAACAGAATCAAACAAAACATGCAGTTGGATTTTGATGGATTTTGGTTGGTTAGGGTTATGAAAGTTTTGTAGGTTTTCAGGTAATAATTTTCCTTGTTAAGTGTGCAATGCATTGGTAAACTGAAAAGTACAACCATCAGCGGTTGACATTTTTCTTGGTTGGAGAAAGTAGTGAAAGTTGCAGATATTCCATGAAATCTGACTTTATTTATCAGAATAAGAAAGAGTTGGAGCTTAGCATGGTGTAGGAATTAAGAACTGAGTAGGTTTACAGGTTACAACCATGAGATTGAAATCTCTTTTGGGAGAAGTGTTGGTTTTGAGAAGTACCAGGGTTGAAGGTCGACACGTTTGGAAATTGTCAAAGACCAGTGATCTCCTTTGGTGTATCCCAACATATGCATAAAATAACAAGCCTGTGAAAATTTGGGCTCAATTAGTTCATCCAAGTTGCAAGAAAATTGTGAAAGAAAAAACACCCTTGTTGTACAAGTTTGTGTGCTTTCAGATAGGAATAAAAACTTCTTGCAAGAAGCTTTTATTATTTTAGTGAGAAATTACCTCTTTCTCAAAAACTACGTTACTTCAGAGGAGTCGTTTCCTACAATGTTTTATACTGTCAACAGCTCTCTGTTGCTTGTTCCAAGTAAGTTTTTATGCTAATATCTGTTTTGAGTCATTACCAAACGTGTACGATACCTTTAAGATACAGACTTGAGTGTTGACGTTTAGAACTAGTGTGCTCTGCTCTTTTCCTCAGGTAATGCAAAGATCCAATGTCATGATAACAGCCAACAATTTAGGAATTTTAAAATTGAACCATGGAGATACAATGAAATTATTCTAAGATGACACCCGTTGAAACAAATCTAAACAATTTTTGAGAATAATTTAAAAGTCAAATATCAATTTCATGCCCCCCCCCACAAAACAAACCCCATAAGTAAATAAAAATTATGAATAATAAAAACAAATCAAAAAGACGAAACCAATCAAAAAACTCCCTCAAAATGCAATTCTTAGCAGCCTTCAGTTGTATGTTGTGGTATTTTAGTGCAAATTACTTGTTTTATTTTTAGTATGTTATTTATATTAAAGTACCTTTTTTCTAGCATTAGTATTAAATGCAGTTACCTGTACTCTGTGCGATAATCATATCTTTCTAGCAGTCATAGATCGGAGGGATTTATGATGAAACAATCTGTTCAAGTTTTGCAATTTGTTTTCACCCAATTTCGTTTTCTTCACCATTTTCAATGTACTCATTTGGGTAGCATTAGTATATACGCAGTTACGTGTACCCTAGTTGTGATAATTGTAACCCCTCGATCCTTCCGAAAGTCATGGATGGGATTTTGCCGAGTCCAGCGTAGAAGTAGAAGTGGAAGAAACCATGTGTTAACATTTTGCAATTTTTTTCCCCAGATATTTTCCCCCAACATTTTAAATGTACTCGATGGGGTACACTTCAAATGTTTTTTAAAAAGGTCAAAAAAGAAACAAATGGGTGGAAGACTTCCTCCATGGTATAACTGACCCCCCCAAAAATAAGTCTGAAAAAAAAATCATGAAAAAAACAGTAAACAAAAAAAGGTTTGCCCAAACGTTATAAAAATGTTGCGCAAAAAAGAAATTGTGTAAAAATGGACCAAATGGCTTGAATTTTGTTTTTTTCCCAAAATTGTCCAACTCTAGCGCGCCAATGTACTTTTTTTCATATTCACCCCCCCCTAAAAAATTTAAATTAAAATTCGCCCCCCCCCCCCCGAACAAATAGTTCCTGGTTACGGGCCAGATTGAGGGTTACGATTATCGCAACTACCTGCACCCCAGCCCCACTAGTTTCTCTACATTTTGGCCTTCAATGGGCAATGCACTTATTTATAAAGAATAACTAATTATGGGTTGTCCTTAACTATAAATTAGTTGTATGCCTAGTTGACAAGTGTCAAAGTCCATTGCATAGACACTACATTTTACAGATCTCCATTTGTATGTAGTATGTACAACAGTGCCTTATTTACATTCAGAGCTTGTGAAAGTTAAACAAGAAGTCACAATTCCCCTTGCAAGAATTACCCCTCTTAAAACCATTTTGATAAACCAAAACTAACCATAACATAACTATAACTGTTAATACTCACTACTTGATGACAAGTTGTGTCAATAAATGAGTGAAATGTGTTAAAATCTCACCTGACTTTCTGCATAAGTGTGTCATGTCTTATCCATGTCTTCTCAAGAATTAGCCTCACATTCAAATGTATAAGGTCAAAGGGCAAAGTTCATGAAGTTTACGGGTCAGGAGTCACGACAATAAAAACCTATTATGGCTTATCATCAAGTCAGTATGCCCTTATTTTGTAGGTGGATCAAGCAAAGAGCAGGGGACCAAATATTATTATTTTTTATATCCACACAAATGTTGGGGTTTTTTTAAGTTACAAATTCCAGTTATGTGAGGCCTTTATTTACCACTTTTTGCAAATCTAATTAAAGGGATTGGCAAAGCTAATAAAATAGTTGCATACACTGTTCATGTTTTGTGATCAACCATATAAATGAAATAACAAACCTGTGGAATTTTTGGCAAAATCCGTTGTGAGTCGGGAGAAAATAGTGACAAACTATGCACAATTTTCAGCATGTAAACACACATCTTTAATTTGGGTTGTAATTTTGGTTTTCAGACAGTTTTCTTAAATACGACAAGTTTCATTTCAGAGTGAAACAACTTCACAGAAAAAAATTGTTCTAAATTATGAACTTAATAATCGTTAAGCTTTTAGACTAAAAATAAACAATGATTTTTTATCCCTACCAATCCTGTATAATACCTTTAAATCGGTTATACACCTATGTTCCGAGACCCCTAGCGCATTTTCCTATTCCTAACCCTAACCCTATTCCTAACCCTAACCCTAACCCTAACCCTAACCCTAACCCTAACCCTAACCCTAACCCTAACCCTAACCCTAACCCTAACCCTAACCCTAACCCTAATGTTTTTTTGAACATAGGGTTTTCAGCACATAGGGTTGTTGGAATATACAGCAGTCACATTAAAACCAAATAAATTGTCAAAACTAGTATGAAAGACCTTACAAAAAAGTGGTTGTCAACTAATTTTTTGAGTGGGTCTTAAAAAAAATGAATTGAGTCAAGGGAGTGATCCCAGGTCTCAACTCAAGATAAAGCCACTCCCCCATTATCCTTAAAAACAAATACAAAGGATTGGTAAATATCAAGGAGAGCATTGATCAGTATTTACCCTAGCAGCACCAAGTATGAAATATTTGTAATGCCATGGACTTTAAAGCACGCGAACAACAATGGTAATTTTCAAAGACCAGTATCCAAATTTGATGTGACCCAAATGCACAAGAAACATCAATCCTGTGAAAGTTTAAGCTCAATTGATAATGTGAGACGCCAAAAGATAGTGAAAACAAACCCTTGAATGTTTTCACTGTTTTCAAACAGAACTGCGAGATCAAAAACTAATTGTTTTACTCATTTCTCAAAAACTATAGCATTTTAGGCAAAACTATTTTAAGGGAAGTTTTCCACCATGACCATCTTTACATCATGTAATTTATTTGCAAATGTGTAAGCTAAGAAGAAACTATAAATAAACAGTAAACTTGTGGGTACAATTACCATGTGTAAAAACTCTTTTGTGGGAGTGTTGGCTCTGAAAAGAGCCGGTGTGGTCTGGACGTTTTGAACAGTGTACTCTGCTCGTCTTCAGGAGCCAACACACCCACAGAAGAGTTTTATTTTTTTACACATGGTTCTACCCGCAAGCTTACTATTTATTTATAGTTTCTTCTTGTTTTTCCACACCATCCAAAGCTTCAAAAGTGTAAGCATTTAAATTTTCAATCTTACCAATGTTGTGCACACCATTTCAGCAGTACATTACTTGTTAAAAAGAAATTGCAAATAAAAATTATACTTTACTCAGATTCTGAAATGACTGTACTTTCCCTTTAAAAATGGTTGCTATAAATTTGCATCTTAAAGAGGGGCTCCAAGGTCAAATTTAAGTTTGTGTATACTCATTTTCCAATAGACCGTGCAAGTCTTGCGCGTATTCAAACATTTTGGGGACCACTTTGGTCCCACGTACATTGCTTTCACACGTGAAGGAAACAAACTCGCGCATTTTAACAGGTCCTAATGTTCGAATACGCGTGAGACTCATGCACAGTCTATAGATGGAGTCCTCATATGACTGGAAAGAAAGTCTCAAACCTCTCCAGCCATTGAATTTCAAATACCCTTTCAGTGCGAAATTTGTCAACATCCAAAAACATCCAATGACGTCACTTTGGTACATGTACATAGTTCTGTACATTTTGTTCAGGGAATTTTTTGTTCATTTATGACTTTCCATGATTTTCAATCGAAACGGCATTGAGTTTTACTTTTGAAAATCCTCCTTGGAATGTACAGACAATTGAAATTCAATGACGTCATGTTTCAAATTTCGCTCTGAAAATACAATGGCATTTTACACCAATTTAACGTGAAATTAGAGATTTGTAATTTTCTTTCCACTCTATCTATTATAAAATGAGTACATCACAAAATTGTCTTTACAGTTCATTTAAAAATATATGAAAATGACAACCAAGGAAATAAAACTACAAACTGTGTAGGTTCTTCTTTAAAATAAACTTCTGCAGTTAGCTTTTATTATTTTGTTTACAAGTTTATCTATATTAAAGTGGAATTTATTTAGTTACAAGTTTCTTGGCAATAATTAGTAATTTACAACGAAAGAAAATCTGTACAGAAATAATTGTTTGGATATTTTGTTTTTGAAATATCCAACAGTTTGTTAACCTGTCCCTATACTGCCGACATTTATCACACTGCCACCAAATATGGTCCCTGCGCCTAACAGTAATAATGAATACTGATTTTTAGAACAGCAAAAAGGGAACCAGACTACTTCGCTGCTCCAGCCTCGGTTTGGCTACATTGATTAGAGTTGGCAGACAAACAAGATGGCTGAACCATGACGAAGGTCCACAATCATTGTTACAAGTCTCTTCCACTATTGGGGCGTTTTCCAAACCTTGGTTTCGGCTTCAGCTCCAGGCTTCGTTTGATGTTGAAGCACTGTGCAAAGTGCACACTGCTCTAAAATTGATGACGGAGCCAAGGCCAGAGCCTGCGCATCCAAGCCTAGGTTTGGAAAAGGCCCTAGGAATAAGCTTGTCTTATTGGCAGCCTGGCGACCAATCACAGCCAAGTTGAGCCATGGTTGTACGATTCAATCAAAATGGCTGCCAAAAAGGTGGAATGTACATGTATTATCAATTTATAAAAAGTGGTGGAGTCTAAAATGTACGTTTGTTATTTTGCCGAGCTCGTTTTGACCAATCACACTGTAACAGGAGTCAACCTATCGAATTGATTTTTTCTAGACATAACCAATAGACCCCCTTCCTTGCATTATGTTGCCGCAAGCTCAAACAGCGCCCTCCTTGAGGTCAAAGGAAGACCTCCCGTTTTTGTGTGTGGCGCAAAAACACGCACTTGTGTTTCCATTGTTCACCTAAGGCGAAGTATGGTAGGTCTATAGAATACAATGTGATAACATTTAACCCACCCAACAAAAAACAAACAAATATAATATCCTCATGTGTTTTATCCAGCGTTCTCCTGTAACTCTTTTATGCGACCGGTTTGACTCCCTTCAGAATAATAGTTGTAAAACAAAAAATAAAGATCCGCACAGCCAACCAGTTTTCTGAATGGGAAAGAGGACTCTTGAGGGTGCTATTGTGACCTGTTTTTTTGGGGGGGTCGCCATTTGCAAAAAATTAGTAAGCAATTAGTCTGTCCATATGATCAATTTATCAATAAAAAAACTGGTGCATGAAAGGGTTAACAGTGGTCTGCTGGCCAAATACCAGTTAAACACCAGAGGACCAGTCACAATTCACCCTAGTCCAGCTGGCTAGTTCAGTGTTCAAAAGCATCCATATCTAATATGAAGTATGGACTAATGAAAAAGCTGTTGATCTAGTGAAATGACAAGCTAACTGGTCCTGCTGGCTAGTCACTGAAAAAGTTAAGGGCAAACCCCCTGGGTTACCAAGTGTAAACTACAAAAGAAATTCTAAAGACTGTCTATGTGCATTGGTATTTTTCCTAAATAAATAATACAATTTAATTATCAAGTAATTGCTACTGGTTTAAAGAAAAAGTTAACCTTCAACTGTTTTATCTTACTTAAAGGCACTGTACACGTTTGGTAATTACTCAAAATATATATTAGCATAAAAACTGACTTGGTAACGAGCAACAGAGAGCTGTTGATAGTATAAAACATTGTGAGAAATGACTCCCTCTGAGGTAACATAGTTTTTGAGAAAGAGGTAATTTCTCACTAAAATATTAAAAACTTCTTGCAAGAAGTTTTTATTCCTATCTGAAAGCACACAAATTTGAACAACAAGGGTGTTTTTTCTTGCAACTTCGATGACCAATTGAGCCCAAATTTTCACAGGCTTGTTATTTTATGCATACGTTGGGATACACCAAATGAGAACACTGGTCTTTGACAATTACCAAATGTGTACGATGCCTTTAAGAACAACAAAATCCAATAAAAATATTGGGGGTGTTTTATCTGCTCAACTACCATTAGCACTGTTGACTTAAAGGGATTGTAAACATTTGGTAATTGGAACCCACTGTTTGTTTCAATCCTATTACACCATAAAACTAACCTGTGAAAATTTCAGTTCAAAAGGTGGTAGTGTTTTTAAGATATTGCCGAAAATCTGGAGTGGTTATGTCCATGCAGGAAGAATAATCTGCAATTGGAATAAACAATCTAAGAAAGGTTTCTGACAGAGAAGCTTCTCAGATTAAAATTTGCTCGGATAAAAATTGATATCTTTTTCCATAACCACATAACTTCAAAGTGAAATGTTTCTTAAAATGCTTTATACTATCACAAGCTGCTGTACATGTACTTCTTACCAAGTAAGTTTTTATTGCCATTAATTTTATGAGTGATTACCAAATGTATACAGACCCTTTAAACTCTTTCCACGTTTTTGTTTTGTTTTTTGCATTTCTCACAGTTGCACACAATCGTACTTTACTATGATTTCATCTTTTTTTTTTCACTTTTTAAGATAAAATAAAAAACCCTCTATTTCCACTGGCACATTCTGTGCAAACAACACCACATGAAAAAAAACCCTCAAATAAAAACCTACTGACTTATAGTCACTGTCTTTTCTTCTAGTATTTCTACTTTCTTGATACATATATTTGGCTTTCTAATTTTACATTTTAATATTACGATCACACAAATAAATAAATAAATTGCCAATTCTTCTCAAAGGTTACCCTGATGCTTCAAGTGTATTTTGTGATCTCTTTCATGGGGGCAGGAGGTTCCAAGGGCCTGCCGATTATAAACATTTTCTTAATTAAATTTTTCATCGAGAGAAAAGTATCAATAAGAGGGAAGGAAATTTGTCACAAAAATCAACGTTTTAGGGCGTTGGAAAGGGATTGGCATTCCCCCCAAAACCTGATGTTCTGTATCGGTGTTCATTTTGTATTTTAAGCAAGCCCACCATATCGCAATCCCCACCCCCTACATCGCAGAAGGCAGAATTTATTTCCCAGCCCCCCCCCCAAATGGTATTTTCTAGGTGCACCACTGTCTTGAGGTATTAGCTAGAGGTAACTTGACGGTAAGGTTCTTTAGGATAAAACATTGTTTCTAGATGATAAAAACCCCTAAGTTGTCTTTAGGAACCAACCAGAAAATCCTTTCACAATTTGCCAACATAAACTCAGGACCCAATGTTCATAGAGCTAGGATCTAGGAAAAATACGTCAAAATTTGCTGAATATTCAAAAACAGGCTTTCTAAATTGATTGTTGTCAATAGTTTTACTTGTAAACTCCGATTAAACAGGTTCTAAAAGTGTCTGTCTTAAAATCACTATCATGAGAAATCAGGGAGATTTGCAGTGACACCATATGTAAAATTTCTTTTGAGTAGTTGGTGGTTCTGAGAAGAACCGGTGGTTTGACAACTCGACGTTTCGATCAGTATGCTCTGATCATCTTCAGGTCTTCTGAAGACAGTCAGAGCATAATGATCGAAATTTCGACTTATTGAAGATGATCAGAGCATACTGATCCAAACGTAAAATTGTCAACACCACCGGTTCTTCTCAGAACCACACTACTCAACAGAGATTTTACACATGGTGTCACCGCAACCCTCACCTGATTGTACTCCCACCATGCAAAGTTTAAAATCCTACTTATCATGAGAAACTTTAAATCCACTTTTAATGTGGTTTATGGGTGAGATGCAAACTAATTTACCTTTCTGTAATGCCCAGTAGATAATTCCCTTGGTGCTGTTCATAAAGAAACACACACACACACGCAAGTTGATCACACAGAAAGTTCAGTTGACTTCTTCGCCTAAGGCACTTGGTGTAATCAAATCTTGCTCGTTGGGGAAAAAAACAAAAACCAATCCACCAGTGGTGTGGAAGGACTGGACCTCCTGCCAGCACTGCGGCAATGGGGGAGGAACAAAGTCCTTCTCCGTCGCCTTCAAAGAAAAATTCTGCATTGCTGTTAGACATCCTCATGGAGTTCAAATGTCAACAGGTGTAGATATCGAAATCAAACATCCACAAGGGTTCTACTACAGCATTTGCACGGAGCAAAGTCCTGGTCGAGGATGGTCCCCCGATCGATGATGTGGGATCCTCAGATCTGCTCCAAAAGCGCCATGATCTGGTGCATTGTGTGATCCGTCGTGGCGGGCATCGTGGTGTTGCTAAGAGCTCCATGATCTGGTGCGTTGTGTGATCCGTTGTGGCGGGCATCGTGGTGTTGCGTGGCGCTGGTGAGTTGTCGTTCATGGCGGTTTGGTAGTGCTCACCCATCGTCACCTCCTCGCAGCTGTCTTCGCTGTTACTCGACAGCCAATCATCACTCTTATCTTGTGAAAGAAAGACACAGAATCAATGATTATAAGCCTTTAGTACCTCCCCACGTCAAACAACTGACCAATCAAAAGTGATGATTGAACAGCACATTGTGAAACAATAGAGCACTTTATTAAGCTCCGCCCATCATGTTAATTACCAGACAATGGCCCCCGTTTGTACGACTGTGAAAATACCAAAACTTGTTACGGCCCCTAGTAAGAGCTTGTTTCTCAAATTAAATAATAACATACTAAAATTGCATATTGGACCAGGGCCTAACTTCATCGAGCTGCTTAAGAAGAAAGTCCTGCTCAACAAATTTCTGCCAAGCAGAAATGTGCAGAAAACCAGTCAAAAACTGTACATGTGACTTTGTAGTTTGGCTGGTGAGCATAATTTAGTTGTGCTTAGCTACTTTTTGTGCTTAAGCAGCTCTATGAAATTGGGCCCAGATTGCTAAAACTGTCCCCTCCATAAAACAAAATAACATAAACACACCCATCATCAAAACTGTTACTGTCCACACTGCCACTGAGTTTCTGTTGCTTTCTATGGCTGTGATGTCCAACACTACCACCTTTTGAAATGAAATTTTCACAGGTTAGTTTTATGGTATATATCTACAACTATATAGGTTTGAAACAAACAATAGGCTCCAATTACCAAACGTGTACGATGCCTTTAATGAAGGGATGTGCCTTTCACATACCAGCCAAGATTTTGTAAAGACGGATTATACCGCATTCATGATGCCATCTCTCTGCAGTATGTCATCTGTTGGACCAGGCATGGGTCGATGATTATTACATAATGGCTTTGCAAAGGTCTGATTTTGCTTCAGAGACAGACCCTAATTTTTTTGTTGCCATTTCAATCATTAATGTCTATAAGAAAACGTCTTTATATGGCCGGGTGTCCAAACTGAGTTTCATTGACATCAACGGCTAGACAGAAAGTAGTTTTTGGATGAAAATAATCCTGCATGGGTAACGGGTAATGGATTTTTAATCCCGAAGCAAACTGGTTAGAATGAAAACACAAGATGGAGTCCGAGTAACATAGGACACAAACCACTAGTCCTACTTAAAGGCACTGAACATGTTTGGAAATTGTCAAAGACCAGTGTTCTCACTTGGTGTATCCCAACATATGCATAAAATAACAAGCCTGTGAAAATTTGGGCTCAATTGGTCATCGAAGTTGCAAGAAAATAATGAAAGAAAAAACACCCAGAGCCAGCACCATCGGACGCTTCAATCACAGAAGAGATTTTAAACGGTGTAAGATTTAACTGTGGGGCCCACCTTTTCCACTTCCTGAGCCTATGAGGTCACAACTTTGTCATGCTCCCTTACATCAGACAACTCACTAAAAACACAAATCAGAAATTCTGAGTACGAGACTTGATTCATGTAGAAATATATCAACCTGGTGCATCAATATGGGGTGATATAGGAGGTAGGGGCAGGGGAGGGTGGCGAAAAGTAGGAGAATGGCAGTGTGGTGGGTTGACCTTCCTATCAATAGACCTTGTACATCTACGTTGCAGATCACACACATGCTTTCAAAACTGTCTTTTAATTTTGGTGATCAAGTCCACATAAGAAAAATTCACACGATTATGTTCATTAAAAAATGTTTATCATAAATATTTGAGTTTCGAACAAGAACTTTGTTATGCGCCTATGTCCCTAATGAATGCGTACCAACCTTTTTATTCAGAATAAAGTTTTTATGTATTTTGAGTTTAAAACAAAAACATTATTTTGTAAAATTATAAACACAACTTCTCAACAGGTGTGTCAGCGTGATGAGCAATAAGCTTTATTTGAAATATATTTGTTCGTAGTGATCTCAATACTTTTGTTGCGCGCCAGCTAATTGTAACAGTTACATACGACTCAAATACGCACAGGTGATCACCAAAAAGACTACATCGGTCGATGACATCATGTGCGCAAGGTCGACAGGGTCAAATAAGTAATATATACATGTACACTCTCATTGAACAAATCATTTTTGAAATGTAATTTCATGACAAAGTTATTTGTGTTAACCTCGTGGGGAAACAACAGACAATTTGACATTCTTTGGAATGTTTCCTGGTGATGGCTTTGAAACAAAATTAATTAGCGGCTTACTCAGTTAGGTCGGCTGTGGATGTCTTGAAACGGAAGATTTCCTCGGTCAACCTCCTGTCAAGAGCTCTCTGCGCCATTACTTCTTGATGTAGACTGGAAACAAAGTTGAAAAAAAAAGATGTGTGACATGTTGGATCATATCACAAATTTGCAAAGCACTCAAAATCAGTGTTGATGCAAGTTACCACCAAAAATTCAACTTAGGTAATGTACATTGTTTGTGATTTTTTGTTTTCTGAAGAAAAAAACTTGTTCCAAAATTGGCTTTCTCATTTTCGAGGCTTGAAATATATTCAAATCGAAATAATAGAAAGTTATCATAGTACAGCCATCTTGTTCTCCCATGCAAACTTATTTACCCAAAGTGAGGCTGGAAGGCAAAATAGTCTGGTCACTTTTTGGTATAATTGTGAATGACTGCTCTTGCACATAGGAAGCACAACGGAGATGGCAGCAGAATAAAGGTTAAGATTGGGGGAATGACAATTGTGATAAGATGGGAATATCAGAGCGGTTCGGTTCCTACCTCTTGATTTGTCTGGGTACTTTGTCCAGCAGTTTGCTGTGCCTCTGCCTGAGGTTAGCCAGACGTTCACCCCTCTCAGCACACTCTACACTAACCTGGTAGCAGTTTTAAAAGAATAAGATGAATAGAAAATGTCAACAAATGAAAAGTGAAATAATTTACCAAAAAGTTAAATTATCAAATTTGAGATTTTCATTAACATACCTAAATTCAGTAAGCAGAGAGCTTTCCAACGAAATCAAACACTTGGTAGTAGTGATTCGGAAAACTGCTGAGCAAACCCCCCCCCACCTACCAATCAACAAAAACTAAATGCCTGCCTTCCGTTGAAACATTCGTCATCCCTCCACAAATGACTGTCTGGATCTTCGTCGTTTGGGGAACCCCCTCTAGTCAAAGTCATTCATTAACTTGGCCCAATAACAAATTGCTTTGACAAATTTATATTTTTAACTAAACAGTTGGGCCCAATATTAATTGCATAAAGCCTGTAAGCAGACGTGTTCAGCTTACAACTGACGTCACACTTCAAGGAACCCGTCTAGGGCGTGTTTTGGCGACCATGACCGGGGACAAGTTTCTGAAGTAAAATTCACTGACCGAAACAGTTTCCGAGAGCTACGCGAAAATGGTCGATAACCAGAATGGTTGATGACAAAGGTACATCTCTTGAAAATAAATTTTCTTAAAAAATACAACCTTCATTTTATTTTGAAGTGATGGAACTTAGTCTTTGTAATTTTATCAACATAGTTTAATTGTTATGTTTCAGCGGGATTTCATTTTTAAAAGAATACCATTGACATTTTTTGATAGTTTTTAGAGTCTGCCATCTTAAAACCAAGCCTAACCGAGCGAACAAGTCGGTTCTGGTTTGGTCGGAACAGCTGCGTCACCCGGTTCAACCGAACACGCCAAAACGCTTAACCGATGACCAAAGCTCTGGTTGGGGTCGCCAAAACGCACTCCTGCAAAAGACATACCTTGTTAGAGTGTCCATTTGTCTCGTGCTACATACATCAGAGCTGGGACGCAGGTTCAACCATTGCATGGTGCTGCGTGAAGGAGTAGGTATCATATTTCAGAAACGTAGCCCCACATACCTTGCAGGAAAATACTGAATGTTGAAGCACCTTGAGCATCACTGAGTGATGAATATGAGCGCTATATAAGAAGCCACTATTACTGGGCAACACCTAGTTCATCAGGTTCGACACAATTCATCATCCATACAGGTAATACAGCCTTGTTGAAGAACTGCAATAAAGGAAATTAATCATAAAAGAGTTACACATAATGTACATAATGTTATTGACTAGTCTCTGATTCTGCCCCTCCCACACCTCGCCCCACCGGACCCACTTATGTAGTGCATTGCTATTCTCAATACAAGTAAATGCAGTCAAAATACTAAGTGCTCTTACCTTGGGACATCCTACATGTTGATCCAGCATTCTGAGCTCAGACGGACTGATAAGGTAAACGCAACCTTCAACTGAGCTTTCACGACTGACAGCTATGTTGGCAGATCCACCTGCCTCTAGGTCAGCACCTGTTACAAGAAACATCTCAAATTTAGCTCAAAATCTGCACCTGGATTTTTATTTTGTTTAACGGAATACCTCTGATAGCCTACAAATATGATATATGTGATGAGATCATTTCTGGAGTAGAATAAAGTAGTTGAAACATTTCTCTCATTATGTCTTTTTACCCAGCTCAGTTTTTTCAATCCTTTTTCAGAACTTGTTCTGTAGTGCAGGATTCCAGTGTGTCATTGGTGTTGGTTTAAGGCCTAGAGACGGCCGAGTCACGACGATCAAAGAGGGTTCCAAGCAAATTTCTCAAAACAAATCGGTAAGCCCCAGCTCAAAAGACCACCATGTTTGGTGTCTTTACGTCAGTTAGTCATGGTTTCCTTTTGAAAATAGGAATCCATAAATTAAAAACATCTTTTAGACTGTTTACTAAAAGTAACACCATTAGTGGTACATTAAAAATTAGGAAATAACTGGTGTCAACTGAAAAATTATGTACTTTCCCTTTTAGTAAGACATACTGATGAATTTGTATCTTTATGAGAAAAAATGGGAGAAAACTCACAGCTTCTGAGGGGAAAGATTGAAGATCGTCAAACGGTGTCTCAATCTTGTGGTATCTTCGTTGAGTATAAACACCTCATCCAGCGCCATATTGCGTACTTGCTGCAAGTCAAACAAATTCCTCCACAAGTAAACAAGGAAAGCTCAATTTCTGGTCAACCCTATAGTTACTTTTTCCACCTTTTTTTCTATGAGAGTTCGCCCCAAACAAAATATTAAAGATGAAAATAACTCTGGGGAGAAGTCTACATTGTAGGATGGAGAGAAACATGCACCAGGCAAGGAGTTCCAAACAGATGCAGTACATGGGATAAAGCTGTTAGAATGGCTCTTCATTCTACATCTCAGCAAAGCAAGAGTGGATGGGATGAGCAGAAGCAGAAAGTCTGGTTTCACGCTCAAACATCCTGATAGGAGGAACCAGGTCGGACACTCTAATGGCACCTTTTTCCCATGAAAATATCTGTTGAAAAGCCAGAGGCTGGCTACAGACCTATGATGGGAAAGAGGTTGTGTAGATTGATCCAAACCCTGATACAATTTTTTTTCACATTGCAGTTTCATCTCATCCGTTTTTTTGTTTCAATTCACAATCTTAATTTTGTTCACAAATTTATGAATAAAAAAAGTCAATTTACCGGCATGAACGAGGAATGAACACCGACTGATTATATGCAATCATACCAGAACTGTCAAAGTTTATTTATTTAGCAGTTAGCAATTAGCATAATTTGTTTCCCATTTAAAAAAAAAAAAAAAATTACTGCAATAGATTTAGCAACAATGTTTTTTATATTAATAAAGAGGAAGGGAAATGACCAATACAACTTTTGATAAAATTTTTCTCAAAATGATGTCATCAGATGTTTTGGATGTTGACAAATTTTGCACTGGAAGGGTATCGAACACAATGGCAATTTACACCATTTTAACTTGAGGTGAGAGACTTGTAATTTTTTCCTCACTCACATATGAGGACTCTATCTATTGCTATTGGAATAATCATGAGGATGAGTACATCACAAAATTGAATTTGTCATTTCCCGGCCCTTCCTCTTTAAAAAAATGATTGCTAAAATTATTTCATTAATTTTATTAACAAAATGGAAAACAAATTATCACGCCACTACAGTCTCATATAACTTATCTTTATAGTTGAAACAAATCCAAGCCAAAGCCTAAGAGTCAACTCAAGACTCCCGATGACACAAAAAGCATAACATAACTGGTTAACCTTACCTGCCACGGCACGGATTACTATTACTGATGTCTCATTTGGTCTGGAAATCTCCTTTTACACCCAGTAAAAGCACACATTCCTTGGCCTCTTTTGTTCTTGACAACAAAATAATTAGTTATACGGGGACTTGGCGCAAAGACTCAAGAGATGGTGTGTGAAAATCACGATTTTTGAGGGAAAACGTCTGTGTATGGTCAAAAAGTTGCCAAGTTGATTGAATGTGTTTGTTCGAAGGTGAACAATTTCTTTACTCGAGTGTGTAAGGCTTTGTTCAAAAGAATACATGGGGAATTGAAAACATAGTTAGCGGCCCAGTGGCCCATTTGCCCCATTTTCCCCCATTTTACCCTACATGCTCTGTGATCATGGTAATGCACTCTGGGGTGATTCCTGATGGCCACTTCCTCCAGACTTCTTTGAGCAAAGGTTTTAAAGATTGCACTTTAATGAAATGCACGAACTTGAAAAAGGTGGGGGAACTTAAAAACGTGCAGACGGATTTTAAACCTTAGTGGGTGCCTGTGCCAAGCTTTTGTAGGAACACTGACGTGTAATAAAAATACAACTAATGTTAATAATAAATTATTTACAGCGCATTTTACAATTAAACGTATCAAGATGCACTTTACATTAGTGCCATAGTCACGTCATGGGTGTAATTCTCAGCCCCCCCCCACCCCCCATATGCATGCATGGCGCTCCGAAGGCTTTTTCAAACACACCACCAACCTCTACCCTCCAGCGCAGGTAGCCATTACCCCTGGAAAGAAGCAATTACTTGCTCAAGGACACAAGTGTCATACCGGGATTCGAACCCACACACCCATACCGGTTTTGACACTTGTGTCCTTGAGCAAGATGTTTTACTATTGTAGGCCCTTTAACTCATAATGAAATGAGAAATTAACCACGTTAGAGACCAAGCATGCCAGACACCAGGGACCTTTTCCAAACCTTGGCTTAGGCTCGTGCTCCTGCGAGGGCTCCGTCATCTACTTTGGAGCACTGTACATTTTGCACGGAGTTTCCAACATCAAACAGAGCCCAGAGACGGAGCCCGAGCCGAGGTTTTGGAAAAAGCCCCATACTCACCTGATGTTTTGTTAAAAGGGGTTAGAGGCGGCCACTTAAAAAAATGCGACAAAAAGGCTCTCAGGATTCTCCCTAGAAATACAAAAATTAGACAAACATCTAATTAAAACATTGTAAAGTTTACACATTCCTTTCCACCAAACCTTACTCCCTGGCCTTTTTGCCTCCAATATCCCCTCTCATGTCACTCCACACCAACAAGTTCGGACTTAGATAGGGGCCCCAATTTTATAGTGCTGCTTAAAAAAGTTATAGTTAATCACTAAATACATACGTCTAGTTATTTGGAAAATACTGTGTGAAAATCCACCGGACACTGGAAACTCACAAGAAAACACTTAAAAACTATTGGAAAAACACTGACAACTTTACCGGAGATCAGTTTTAAAGGAACGTTACAGAACTGGTAATTAAAATTTTCTTTAAGATCACAGATTTACATAAAACTTACACGGTCTCATGATGATGACAGTAGAAAACATCACTAGAAATATTTCTGTTTGAAATGCCATATTTGATGAGAAAAAAAGAAAAAAAAAACTAATTTCCGATTGGAGTTTATCGCTCATGAGCGTTTTATTCATGCATTGTATAATGTGTAATCGGTTTTTCACTATTTTCTCGTGACCCAGAGGCAAATCGATCTCAAACTTCTACAGGTTTGTCAATTTATGTATATGGTGGATTATATGAAGTGCTTGCACTGTTTTGTTAGCAAAAACCAATTCTGTAATGTTCCTTTAAAAAACACCTGACAAGAAACCTTGGGGCGACTGGATTGCGGCGCCGGTACTCGGCTCAGTTTCCTTGTCCATTTTACAAAATCTTCAACGGCTATATGAATAACTTCAACAATTAAACGAATAATAAAAAATAACACTAATTAATCGATTCCCTATACTTCTAAATATTGTTAGACAATACTTGACAAAAGTCCGCGCATCGACTTTGCAATTGATCAA
>JAJGQC010000754.1:0-24000 GCA_021014325.1 Plazaster borealis | reverse complement strand
TGACTATTTTTGCTAAGTGGAAATGTTTTGTTATATATGAGCTGCTTATTGTAAGCACAAAAATATGCTAAGCGAAAACAAAATTATGCTTTCCAGAATAAGGTTACCAGCCAAAATACTGTCTCACATTTACTAAATGTGACTGATATCCTGACTATTGTTGCTAAGTGGAATTTGTTTTGTTATCTATGAGCTGCTTAAGCACAAAAATATGCTTAGCAAAACAAAATGATGCTTACTAGAATAATAATGCTACCAGCCAAAATACTATACATGTACTATATGTGACTGATATCCTGACTATTTTTGCTAAGTGGAGAATGTTTGTTATCTTTGAGCTGCTTAAGCACAAAAATATGCTACGCGAAAACAAAATTATGCTTACCAGAATAAGGTTACCAGCCAAAATACTGTCTCACATTTACTAAATGTGACTGATATTCTGACTATTGTTGCTAAGTGGAATTTGTTTTGTTATCTATGAGCTGCTTAAGCACAAAAATATGCTTAGCAAAACAGAATGATGCTTACTAGAATAATAATGCTACCAGCCAAAATACTATACATGTACTATATGTGACTGATATCCTGACTATTTTTGCTAAGTGGAGAATGTTTGTTATCTTTGAGCTGCTTAAGCACAAAAATATGCTACGCGAAAACAAAATTATGCTTACCAGAATAAGGTTACCAGCCAAAATACTGTCTCACATTTACTAAATGTGACTGATATTCTGACTATTGTTGCTAAGTGGAATTTGTTTTGTTATCTATGAGCTGCTTAAGCACAAAAATATGCTTAGCAAAACAGAATGATGCTTACTAGAATAATAATGCTACCAGCCAAACAACTATACATGTACTATATGTTACTGATATCCTGACTATATTCTGACTATTGTTGCTAAGTGGAAAATGTTTGTTATCTATGAGCTGCTTAAGCACAAAAATATGCTAAACAAAACAAAATTATGCTTACCAGAATAAGGTTACCAGCCAAAATACTGCCTCACATTTACTAAATGTGACTGATATCCTGACTATTGTTGCTAAGTGGAAATGTTTTGTTATCTATGAGCTGCTTTAGCACAAAAATATGCTAAGCGAAAACAAAATTATGCTTACCAGAATAAGGTTATCAGCCAAAATACTGTCTCACATTTACTATATGTGACTGATATCCTGACTTTTGTTGCTAAGTGGAAATGTTTTGTTATCTATGAGCTGCTTAAGCACAAAAGTATGCTAAGCGAAAACAACATTATGCTTACCAGAATAATAAGGTTACCAGCCAAAATACTGCCTCACATGTACTAAATGTGACTGATATCCTGACTATTTTTGCTAAGTGGAAATGTTTTGTTATATATGAGCTGCTTATTGTAAGCACAAAAATATGCTAAGCGAAAACAAAATTATGCTTACCAGAATAAGGTCACCAGCCAAAATACTGTCTCACATTTACTAAATGTGACTGATATTCTGACTATTGTTGCTAAGTGGAATTTGTTTTGTTATCTATGAGCTGCTTAAGCACAAAAATATGCTTAGCAAAACAGAATGATGCTTACTAGAATAATAATGCTACCAGCCAAAATACTATACATGTACTATATGTGACTGATATCCTGACTATTTTTGCTAAGTGGAGAATGTTTGTTATCTTTGAGCTGCTTAAGCACAAAAATATGCTACGCGAAAACAAAATTATGCTTACCAGAATAAGGTTACCAGCCAAAATACTGTCTCACATTTACTAAATGTGACTGATATTCTGACTATTGTTGCTAAGTGGAATTTGTTTTGTTATCTATGAGCTGCTTAAGCACAAAAATATGCTTAGCAAAACAGAATGATGCTTACTAGAATAATAATGCTACCAGCCAAACAACTATACATGTACTATATGTTACTGATATCCTGACTATATTCTGACTATTGTTGCTAAGTGGAAAATGTTTGTTATCTATGAGCTGCTTAAGCACAAAAATATGCTAAACAAAACAAAATTATGCTTACCAGAATAAGGTTACCAGCCAAAATACTGCCTCACATTTACTAAATGTGACTGATATCCTGACTATTGTTGCTAAGTGGAAATGTTTTGTTATCTATGAGCTGCTTTAGCACAAAAATATGCTAAGCGAAAACAAAATTATGCTTACCAGAATAAGGTTATCAGCCAAAATACTGTCTCACATTTACTATATGTGACTGATATCCTGACTTTTGTTGCTAAGTGGAAATGTTTTGTTATCTATGAGCTGCTTAAGCACAAAAGTATGCTAAGCGAAAACAACATTATGCTTACCAGAATAATAAGGTTACCAGCCAAAATACTGCCTCACATGTACTAAATGTGACTGATATCCTGACTATTTTTGCTAAGTGGAAATGTTTTGTTATATATGAGCTGCTTATTGTAAGCACAAAAATATGCTAAGCGAAAACAAAATTATGCTTACCAGAATAAGGTCACCAGCCAAAATACTGTCTCACATTTACTATATGTGACTGATATCCTGACTATTGTTGCTAAGTGGAAATGTTTTGTTATCTATGAGCTGCTTTAGCACAAAAATATGCTCAGCAAAACAAAATTATGCTTACCAGCATAAGGTTACCAGCCAAAATACTGCCTCACATGTACTTAGTGTGAATGATATCCTGACTAATTTTGCTTAGTGGATTATTTTTGTTATCTATGAGCTGCTTGGGCACAAAAATATGCTAAGCAAAACAAAATTATGCTTACCAGAATAAGGTTACCAGCCAAAATACTGTCTCACATTTACTATATGTGACTGATATCCTGACTATTTTTGCTGAGTGGAAAATGTTTATCTATGAACTGCTTGGGCACGAAAATATGCTAAGCAAAACAAAATTATGCTTACCAGCATAAGGTTACCAGCCAAAATACTATACATGTACTATATGTGACTGATATCCTGACTATTTTTGCTAAGTGGAGAATGTTTGTTATCTTTGAGCTGCTTAAGCACAAAAATATGCTACGCGAAAACAAAATTATGCTTACCAGAATAAGGTTACCAGCCAAAATACTGTCTCACATTTACTAAATGTGACTGATATTCTGACTATTGTTGCTAAGTGGAATTTGTTTTGTTATCTATGAGCTGCTTAAGCACAAAAATATGCTTAGCAAAACAGAATGATGCTTACTAGAATAATAATGCTACCAGCCAAAATACTATACATGTACTATATGTGACTGATATCCTGACTATTTTTGCTAAGTGGAGAATGTTTGTTATCTTTGAGCTGCTTACACAAAAATATGCTACGCGAAAACAAAATTATGCTTACCAGAATAAGGTTACCAGCCAAAATACTGTCTCACATTTACTAAATGTGACTGATATTCTGACTATTGTTGCTAAGTGGAATTTGTTTTGTTATCTATGAGCTGCTTAAGCACAAAAATATGCTTAGCAAAACAGAATGATGCTTACTAGAATAATAATGCTACCAGCCAAAATACTATACATGTACTATATGTGACTGATATCCTGACTATTTTTGCTAAGTGGAGAATGTTTGTTATCTTTGAGCTGCTTAAGCACAAAAATATGCTACGCGAAAACAAAATTATGCTTACCAGAATAAGGTTACCAGCCAAAATACTGTCTCACATTTACTAAATGTGACTGATATTCTGACTATTGTTGCTAAGTGGAATTTGTTTTGTTATCTATGAGCTGCTTAAGCACAAAAATATGCTTAGCAAAACAGAATGATGCTTACTAGAATAATAATGCTACCAGCCAAACAACTATACATGTACTATATGTTACTGATATCCTGACTATATTCTGACTATTGTTGCTAAGTGGAAAATGTTTGTTATCTATGAGCTGCTTAAGCACAAAAATATGCTAAACAAAACAAAATTATGCTTACCAGAATAAGGTTACCAGCCAAAATACTGCCTCACATTTACTAAATGTGACTGATATCCTGACTATTGTTGCTAAGTGGAAATGTTTTGTTATCTATGAGCTGCTTTAGCACAAAAATATGCTAAGCGAAAACAAAATTATGCTTACCAGAATAAGGTTATCAGCCAAAATACTGTCTCACATTTACTATATGTGACTGATATCCTGACTTTTGTTGCTAAGTGGAAATGTTTTGTTATCTATGAGCTGCTTAAGCACAAAAGTATGCTAAGCGAAAACAACATTATGCTTACCAGAATAATAAGGTTACCAGCCAAAATACTGCCTCACATGTACTAAATGTGACTGATATCCTGACTATTTTTGCTAAGTGGAAATGTTTTGTTATATATGAGCTGCTTATTGTAAGCACAAAAATATGCTAAGCGAAAACAAAATTATGCTTACCAGAATAAGGTCACCAGCCAAAATACTGTCTCACATTTACTATATGTGACTGATATCCTGACTATTGTTGCTAAGTGGAAATGTTTTGTTATCTATGAGCTGCTTTAGCACAAAAATATGCTCAGCAAAACAAAATTATGCTTACCAGCATAAGGTTACCAGCCAAAATACTGCCTCACATGTACTTAGTGTGAATGATATCCTGACTAATTTTGCTTAGTGGATTATTTTTGTTATCTATGAGCTGCTTGGGCACAAAAATATGCTAAGCAAAACAAAATTATGCTTACCAGAATAAGGTTACCAGCCAAAATACTGTCTCACATTTACTATATGTGACTGATATCCTGACTATTTTTGCTGAGTGGAAAATGTTTATCTATGAACTGCTTGGGCACGAAAATATGCTAAGCAAAACAAAATTATGCTTACCAGCATAAGGTTACCAGCCAAAATACTGCCTCACATGTACTTAATTTGACTGATATCCTGACTATTTTTGCTAAGTGGAAATGTTTTGTTATCTATGAGCTGCTTAAGCACAAAAATATGCTAAGCGAAAACAACATTATGCTTACCAGAATAATTAGGTTACCAGCCAAAATACTGCCTCACATGTACTAAATGTGACTGATATCCTGACTATTTTTGCTAAGTGGATTTTTTTGTTATCTATGAGCTGCTTAAGCACAAAAATATGCTAAGCAAAAAACAAATTATGCTTACCAAAATAAGGTTACCAGCCAAAATACTGTCTCACATGTACTACATGTATGTGTGACTGATATCCTGACTATTTTACCTTAGTGGAACCTTTTTTGTTATCTATGAGCTGCTTAAGCACAAAATATGCTAAGCGAAAACAAAAATCATGCTTACCAGTCTAAGGCACCTGTGATAACTTTGACAATGCCATCAGCCTCTGCTCGTTCAGGATTTCCTATTGCGAGAAAGCCAGTTTTTATTTCGCCATTATTGCACACTCTAAGGTACACAATTTCTTCCTCCTGGACAGCACTATCTGTAGATCCATCACTTATTATTGACAAGAATATGGAACTGTTCACATAACTGACAAACTTTTGTCGTTCCTGCTTGGCTACTATGTAACTGGCAAAGGTTGCTGCCTGTTTGTCATTTCTGTAAGTCTGTCCAACATCTAGGCCCTTCTGTTCATCAAGTTGGCACATCCATGGGAAGTCTGTGAAGGGGCGGCGGTTTTTCACTGAAGAGGTAAACTAGCCCATGAAAAACTTGTTTGTGCATTTTTTGCAGCGCCTTTCCAGCCTGGGTATGCTGTACGCCTGAAGTCTGAGCTGTTTCTTTCCCGACAGATCGTCGGTACTGATCACTCTTTTCATGCGAAAGTATTGAACATATTCTAAAGTTAGTGCACCCAACCACAAATAAAGTTTTTTATTATAATTGGTTACAGCAAACTTTGTGCACAAAGTGCAGCGCATGGCATTATCATCAGAATTATACGAAAGCCACTCACGATTTTTCTTTCCAAACTAATCTGAAACTTGCTTTGCCTCTTCTCTTTGTCATATTTCTTCTCAGTTTCCTTTCGGTCCTCAGTCATAACTTTTTGCTTCTTCGCTTGAGGGGGTTTTACCACATGTTTGTGTTGGAGAACGTGAGTTGTATTTTGGGGCTAATTAATTAAGATCTCAAGCTTTTCCGTTTTCCAAGCCCGCAAATATAAACACGTACACAGCAGAGATTGATGTATTGTTTACATTAAACCTTTCCAGCAATGAACATCGCGCACGCGAGGTCAGAACCTTGAAAAAAAATTACTTTAACAACCAACATTATATTTTTCAAAATATATGTGAGTTTATTTAAAATAATTATATATTGACAATCTTTTACTCTCTAAAGAATTACAATTTTAATAACATATTTAAATAAAAACAGCATATTACAGTAATTATTTGATTACCACATGCCACGCATGTCAAAACTCGTACGCAAGCACAAACTCGTTAATGAACAAACTTAAGCTCGGTCAAAATTGCTCAACGTTTGTGTAGCGGACCAGCACACGAATGAGCACTTGTGTGTGTGTGTATGAGTTGACTGACCTACCGACTACTACTGTGGCAGGGCCGAGCGAAAGCGAGCCTGCGGTGTTGGAAACTGGTTTCCACACAATGTATAGCATTTAATATTCCGTGCGTGCCGGGTACCAGCATTATTTTCATACATGCAACGGATATACACGTGTGCATTATGTACACACGTTCAACACCGACGACGAACGTACTGCATGCTGATACTGTGTGTACGTCACGTTACCTTTTCATCACAGGCGCAATATATTAGTAGGACATGTATGTATTTGTATTTTTATATTATTGTGTATAGCAAAATGACGGCGGTTGGATGATGGTTTTTCTCAGGTCGGATCGTAGCAGGCAGATCCCGGCGCCTGGGTTCCGGTGATATTTTGAGGAGGATATTTTCCACTGTCCCACCGGGCTATTAGTTTTGGTGACTTCGGTGGCCCGGAGATATTTTCACTGGTCACGGGCCAGCAGGCCACCGTTAATTTCGACCCCTGCATGTTCTTTATTGCAGGTTTGGGGGGGGGGGGCGGGATGGCGCGATAGAAAATAATTTATTCCTGGTTGAGGGTCGAACTAGTGAATAAGTTATGAGAGAGCGATAGTTGACGTCACTTGCCCAAGTTTGGCGGGTTCCCTGTAACCACAATGCCAATGATGGTTCTAATGATTCTTTTACAAGAGGAAGCCAGACTATTTGTCCTTCCAGCCTCCATTTGATGACATTGAAATGAATGCAAGGAAAACAGATGACCCATGGAATTCATTGGTTGTGTCTAAATTAAGTATTTTTAGTTCCAGCTTTGGCCATTGATGAGTCCTCAATATTTTGAATGAAAAAAAGAACATGACTTGCGCCTCATCAGGCAAGCTTTTTGTTCTGTTCGTCAAAACAGCCGGTCTAGTTTCATGGTGTTGCCTACTATAAGCAAATAATCTATGCTTACTGTTTCAAAAAATCCCATGCTTTACGTATATTTTACAGAGAAAATAGAATTAGCTGTTGCTAACTGCTTACCAATCAAAAGGACCTGTGGTATCAATGCAAAAAATAGTTTTCGACCCTAGCAGAGTTTTTCTCTAAAGGCTAAACTCTTCGAGAAAGACTCTGCAAGGGTCTAAACATCAGACCACTAACGATGAAAATCTTTGTCTTGAAAATGGAGTGAAAATCCACTTTTCTCCTTGAAATTGTAAATTCCCCCTTTCACCTTGTTTTCACAGAGTTCTCATCTAACTAGCAGAGCCTAAGTGTTTCATGTTGTTTTCAAGTTGTTTTCACTGTGCTGTATTGTTGAAAACAGCCCAAGGTTATCTTTGGTGTGTGTGTGTAGTATGGTTTAATTTAAGGAGTATTCAGCAAGTTTTCAGGGTGTCCTTGGTATGACCATAGCTGGATAGATTACTGTTTAATGAGGGAAGTCAACCTGATAGATGGTTTATTGGTCAGCCTTTTGGTTTCACCTTGTTTCAGGTCAGCAGTGTATTGTTCAGCACACTGTGGATATAGACCAATGTTTACATTTGGAGTATAGCCTAATTACCTCCCTGAGACCATGGAGTGGGTCAAGTGGGAAATGACATTCCAGTAATTATTCACCACTTAAGGAAGTCTTGGCTTTGATGGAGAGCACTCTGTGAAATCAGAGTGAAATTTACTGAGACCAGTCAATGTTCTGGAGACTCTTTTTTTAAGGTGGTTTAAGGGAATTGCAATTCCCTTAAAGCATGGTGAAAGAGAAATAATTCCTTGAATTTCAGCCAAAACCTGCAATTCACTGAGATTTCACGATGGTTTCACAGCAGAGATTTTCATAACCACGTACATTTTACAGGTTAGAAAGGAATTTGTGCTTAAGCGCATAAGAGTACTTGACATTACTAGTTAAGCATTCTTTGCTTCACTTTGCACTAACCTGGTAAGCAGAGAATGATGACTGTAACTTGTAAGCACAAATTTTGTAGTAAGCAGTCTTTGTAATTGTACCCCGCTCTTCATAGGAGAGGATATCTGGTTTTATTCTCACTCTAGAAAATTGTGAATTTTTTCCCACAGAACCTTGAAGCATTTCACAGTCCTTTATAATTGATCATGTTACAGGCAAACATTAATTGTTTTCTTATTTTTCTTGTTCATTACCAAGGGGTGACTTCCGAACTGGTAAACGCATCAATATGCGTAAAGTGATCCCGTACATTGCAAGTGGGTTCCGCAAAGATAAGATTGGGTTGCGTCGAACCAAACCAAGTAAGAGACCTACTTGCTGTGGATGACTCGTCTAGTATGGCAGGACAGGTAAGAGAAAATCTCCAGTACACTAGATCACATTAAGTCAAAATGTTGAGTTTTTCAGAAGTATAATTGCTATAAACAGTTATTGTGATGTTCGGACCTTGGGCAAACGATATTTAGCCCAGCAGGATGGCACTCAAAATGGAAATAGCATGGATGTAGAATGGATGTGTGGTGTTGCCAAATGTTAAGTTGGATATGGGACGAGACGAGAAAGATAAGTTTATATATATATGTACTTTGAGAGATTGCGAGGGGACTTCTCATTATTAACTTCACTGCCACGGAGTGAGTTCTTAATTGGTCTCAACATTTCGACTAGCTTGCTCTGATTAGTTCTTCTTCAAAAGAACCAATCAAAGCAGTGAACCCATTTAAAGAGACCAGCATCTCAAAAACTCTTCAGTCTTCTGACAATGACTAGAGCAGGCTAGTCAAGCGTTGACACCATTTAAGAACTTCACTTCGGCAGTGAAGTAATGAGAAGTCACTTAGCAAAAGTAATAGTCCCGGCCAATTTTCTACCTTCCTCCCAGGTAGTAGTTAATAAGCAGGACAGTTCTTTTCAGAATTAAGTAGTCTCATGAATTTTGAAATCTACTCCGCAGCAGTAGAATAAATAGCAAGACAAAATCTCAAAGAACAAATCTACTCAGCAAAGTAGATACATACACATGGTGTTACTGCAAACTGAATACACATTAATATCGCCCTAGTAGTTGCTTCTCATGACCCCGGAGTAAATGGGTTCCTGTTAGTTCCTGTAAGGGTAGAGATGGTCCTTGTGATTGTGAGCAACAGCTATTGAGCCTCCCTTGAGGATTTTATTGTGAATTATTAGCAACATGTGTATCAATTTGGCTGCCAGTGCTGCAGGGCTCAGGAAAAAGGAGCGATGATAATGTATTAAAAGGCACTTTGAGTTGCCTACTTGGCTTGAAAAGTGCACAGTACTTGTTATTATTGATCATAATTGTGTCTGACTGGTTGTAGAAGTACTTGACATTTTAAAGTGAGATTTATGGATATTCTTTTCAGGACGTGAGATGAATGGTCAGTCACTAACAGAAGATGCATCATATAACAACACATTGGTTTCAAACATCATGCCGAACACTGACATGTACAACAGACTAAGTGATTGTATCTGAAGGATCATGCTGCCCATCATGTATTGGTGAGTCTATACTTCCTTGGAAATATTGTATGATGATATGGATGAAGTTTACATCCTTACAAGATGATTAATTGTCTCCCAGCTGCAATCTTGAAACCTCATTACTGATTTGTCAAATACTTCAGATCACAAAAATTTCAATTCTAGCGTTAATGTTGTACATACGCACTTTCTTCATCATTGTTAGACTCATGTTTATTTCAAGCTAAAGAAACCAAATGCAAGCTCTTACGGTTGTCAGTGAAAAAAGGGGAATTTGTTTTTCAGTAAAGTAGGTGATTTGGTGCTTTTGTTGTAACTTGTTTTTTATTTTTTTTAATATCAAGTAATACACCACAGGGGAAACTAAAAGTTAACAATTGTATGGCTTCTGACTGGCACCTCTAAACAAAGATGTTGACAAAATATGGAGACCAATGTAGGGCTAGCTCAGATGGTAGAGTGCTGGCACATTAAACCAGAGGTCATTGGTTCAAATCCCACTTCAGTTAATTTGTCTTTGTGCGACCCCAAATTATTTATAATTTACCCAGATAGTTTACCTTGTGGTTTATTACTTGATATCTGAAATAAAAAAGTTGCATCCCCTTAAGGTTGCCGCTTCCCAGGTTGTATCACAAACTTGGGTGTGATCCCTGGCTACACAGCAGTTGAAGGTTTTATGGCTTCTGACTGGCACCCCCGAACTAAGATATTGACAAATTAGGGAGACCGCCAACATAGGGCTAGATAGCTCAGTTGATGGAGCGCTGGCACGTTAATCAGGAGGTTATTGGTTCAAATTCCGCCCTAGTCAATTTTTCTTTGTTCAACCCTAAAGTGTGTTATGTTTATGTAAATTTAAAAACAGCTATTATTTTGTTGAAATGGTTTTATAATTAGCTGGTATTTCATGCTTTGTTCAGTGTTAAGGTAGCAATATGAATTATTTGACATTGGTTGCTCAGTATGTAGAGTAGTAATAACTAGTTCTTATATAGTGCATTCTACAATAACGTCTCAATGCCCTTTACATTAGTGCCCTGGTCAATGGGCCAATAACATTCCTTTAATCTTTCTCAGCTCCCTGGGGAGTACAGCCCCCAGCTGCCGTAGTGCTCCGAAGGCTTTTCAAACACAATATCAACACCCTCGCAGGTACCCATTTATACCCCTTGGTGAAGAGAAGCAATTATAGTGAAGTATCTTACTCAAGGATGCAAGTGTCATGACCGGGATTCAAACCCACACCACTGATGACTTACCATCGGAACTTGAATTCGATGCTCTAAACCACTTGGCCACATGACACCCTAGAGTAGATGATGGCACCAACCTTTTTCGCTGTCAACTACTTTAATCATTTGTCTTTAAATAAAACTTGATGATTTTATTTCTTTCTATAATTGCAGAGTGTTGAAGTTGAGTCCTCTTTGAATCCTTGCCCAGTTGTAGATTGCCCACAGTATGAGCAGATTAAACACAGTGGTGTCTGCTGCCCTCAATGTACAGGTAAGAGTCTACTTAGTGTAGGAAACATAAAGGCATCGTACACGTTTGGAAATTGTTAAACACCAGTGTTCTCACTTGGTGTATCCCAACATATGCATAAAATAACAAGCCTGTGAAAATTTGGGCTCAATTGGTCATCGAAGTTGCAAGAAAATGATGAAAGAAAAAACACCCTTGTTGTACAAATTTGTGTGCTTTCAGATAGAATAATAAAAACTTCTTGCAAGAAGTTTTATTATTTTAGTGAGAAATTACCTCTTTCTCAAAAACTATGTTACTTCAGAGGGAGTCGTTTCCTACAATGATTTATACTATCAACAGCTCTCAGTTGCTTGTTACCAAGTAAGTTTTTATGCTAATATTTGTTTTGAGTCATTACCAAACGTGTACTATACCTTTAAGTCAAAGTTATACACAGGCTTTATTTCAAAGTTGAAAAATGTCAGTAATCCCAAAGTATAAATGCAGGACACCTAATTTATTGTGAATGATAACCTACGGTATATTGAGATGTTATGTTGAGATGTAAGGTATATTGAGATGTTATGTTGAGATGTAATGAAAACAAGCACGTACGTATGAAGCTCTGAATCATTGCCAGTCCATCTCAGCTCCCATAGTTAATTTGAAGTGAAAGCCCTTATGGCGAGGGGTCCGGGCCCACTTGAGGGCATGGAAAATGTTTTATTGATGCTCTGTTGTGCAATCTGAAGGATTCCTGGCCGTTTTTTCCTCAGTGTTGAGCAATATCTTTAAATACTTAAAAAATCCATTTAGTAGGTTTACTTATGCGGTGTTAAAACGTTTCTTATAAACTCTTATTTCTATCTCAAAAATAGGGGCGTCATCTGGACAATTAATGCTGGACATGAATGGTTGCTTGGGACACTAAGCATCTTCTAATTAAAGGGAGTCAACAGGATTGGTAGAACTGACAAAATAGTCACAGACACTGTTTGTGGTTTGTGTTTAATCATATAAATGAAATAACAAACCTGTGAACATTTGGGCTGAATCCGTTGTGTGAAAAACCATGCACAATTAACATTATGTCAAGAACATGTCCTTAATTTCTGTTGTAACAACCGAAATCAGCTGTTGCGGTTTTCAGTGAGTTTTCTCGAAAACGATTTTATTTCAGAGGGAAATATTTCACAGAAAAAAATGGTTCTAGTAAATACTTCATAATCAGTAAGCTTTCTGATAGACCCAGTAACTGGGGCGCTGTACTCGTTTTTTCAAAATGTTGACATCTGCGGTCGTACTAGCGCCCCAGGTATGCGTTGCATATACGCACAGCGATCTTCAAATTGATATAAGCTGACACAAAAATTGCCTCAGAACGACAAAAATACCGAACAAAAAACGCCTTTAAAAACGCCTACTGGCTTCTTCATATGTCTAAGATGCAACATCAGGCAATTTAAAGGTACTCATGATTTTGTTTTGAGCTGCAAATTTACAATTTTCGGAGAAACCACCATGACGCCAAACTCTCAGTTGGACTGAAATTCATACTGTGTGCACTCGCCGCTACGCGCGATTGCTGTGCGAATATACAACGCATTCCTGGGGCGCTAGTACGACCGCAGATGTCAAAATTTCGAAGAAAAAAAAAAGAGTAGCACTGCAGCGCCCCAGGTACTGGGTCTAGCTTTCTGACTAAAATTAAAAAATGGTGTTTTTTATCCTCACCAATCCTGTATGATACCTTTAAGGCCACTCCATTCACGTTTAACTTTGGGGAATCGTTGGACCAAGCAAAAGCCGGAGATGCAACTTCTTGTGAAATGTCGGTAAAATCTCTACATAAGTGTGAACAAACGTGCTGATCAATTTTGGTTTAATTGTCAGGGCCAATCTGAGGTACATTAAAGGGGCAGATACTCATTACAGATAAAACAAAAATTATTGAGAACTCCAAAACGCGTATCTGATAACTATGGGTCTTGGGCTCACTCCATCAGGGCTGCTGAAGGAAAATTATTTGACTTTAAGGTATCCATTGGTTGTGCACTGTCGTCCTATTTGATTATTTTTGAGGCAAAGTTTATTTCTTTAGAGCCCCTGGAAGTGTGTGTAAACATTAGATTGTCTCTGGTGCGATCTGCTACAAGTCGGAAGTGGTTCACATATTGTTATGTTTCACCCATTTTGAAATGAGGAATTTGATGTATTTCCCTAACAAATCTTTTTGGTTTTTCGGCAAAAATGAGGCGCCCGCTGTGCCAAAGCTGTGCCAAACCCTAAAGCTGCGCATGTGCGTCACACTCTATTTATTTTAATTTATTCATAACAACCAACAGTCGATTCATTTGGCAGAACAACGTTTCTTGGACGTTTGTTGAAACGAAGCTTGGTTCACTAAAATTGTTAGCACCATGGGTATGACGCAGCAGTCGTTAGTACTGGCGATAAAATCATTGTAGGTTACGTGTTGACAAAGGCGGTGTGTGTGTGTCCTCGGCATCTGATGGGTGACCATGGCATCATTTATCGTGTATTGCTGATGCCGAACATTGGCTCCATTGCAGCAATCTGTGGCATGCCGTATACCTGTGGGTGACTGTGCCGAGATTGAGTGACTGGGCCCAATATCTTAAAGCTGTTTAGCAGAAAATTCTATTAGTAAATCCCATTGCAAATTAATACATGAGTAGGGTACCAGTCACATCAATGGTAACTGTATTGTATATTCGATGGTGACCTATTTTTCTTAAGGAAGAGTTTTCTGTGCTTACATTACATGCTTTTTACAATTTGGACCCTGGTCGCTCTCTTCTATTTCTGAGGGATAGATGGAGGAGAGAGTAATTTTATAACAAATTGAAAAAACATAAAGCGGTAGGCCTACATTTTATTTTTCTAATATTATTGCAAAGTTGCCAATTTTGTAAACGACTCCCACTTTCCTTCATCGATGATTTAACCAAACTTGACAGGGTTATTAATTACGCGAGCTCCAGCAACCCATCTTGCGCTTTTCTATGTTGACCATATTGTTGAGCAAACTTAAACTTGAAATGAACCACTGGATAAAGCGCAAAATTCACCAACTCATGAAGTCTAACAAAACTCTTTTTTTACCTCGTGCTATTTCACATTATTTATCAGTTGAATCTAACTTTGCTGTGTGCTCTGATGTATACCTGTGGAATTTTGTATTTATTTATTTTTCTTTAAACTCACAAGTTACCGAAAAATTGTCTAAAGGCATCGTACATGATTGGAAATTGTCAAAGACCAGTGTTCTCACTTGGTGTATCCCAACATATGCATAAAATAACAAGCCTGTGAAAATTTGGGCTCAACTGGTCATCGAAGTTGCAAGAAAATGATGAAAGAAAAAACACCCTTGTTGTACAAATTTGTGTGCTTTCAGATAGAATAATAAAAACTTCTTGCAAGAAGTTTTTATTATTTTAGTTAGAAATTACCTCTTTCTCAAAAACTACGTTACTTCAGAGGGAGTCGTTTCCTACAATGTTTTATACTATCAACAGCTCTCCGTTGCTTGTTACTAAGTAAGTTTTTATGCTAATATTTGTTTTGAGTCATTACCAAACATGTACGATACCTTTAAGTCCGGTTCTAGTTTCTTTTGAAAGGTAGTGTCAAACATGTGTAATTCTATCTGAAAGCTTAGGCCTACTTGTTATAAAGATGGTAATGGTAGTATCATGCTAAATTATTTCGTCTGAAATGCCCCCCCCCCTCCCCCGTTGACTAGAAATCAATAAAACATTTGAATCTAAGAACGATTCAAGCATGAATCAGGTTCCTGAGGGTTGGTGTCCGTTCGCGAATGCTGCAGCCACATTTAGATTTGCCAATTGTTACATTGAAGTACATAGCGCTGGCACGGTGCCGACAAAGGCTACTCTGCGTTTTCAGTTTTCACGAAGGGACATTATTGTATGACCTATATAAATTTTACTATTGACATCAACATTTTCCCCAAGTTTCAAGTGATAAAACGTTATACTTTTCTAAATTTTAGTTTTCACGAACAGACACTCGTCGTTTACGCGTTGGTTTGTACACGACGCGCTCACGACGCGCCGCACACGGACCTCGTTTTGAAGTTTTCACGAAGGGAAACTTGTGTTTAACAGTTAATTACTCAATAATTAAGTTAATTACTCAATAATTAAGTTAATTACTCAATAATTAAACTAACTATAATTAAACTAAATTATAATTAAACTAGCAACAGTTTATATTTATAATTAAACTAGCAACAGATTTGCATGACATATGGAAAAGTTGTCTCTTTTGCGCTCGATAATTAAACACGCACTCAAAGTACAGGCTGAAAATCAGTATCTCAACGCAAAATGCTTGGCCACGAAAAATTAAAAAGATGTACAAGAACGGGGTGCTCGGCATTCTAATTTATATTAATTTGTCTTTAAAATCATTGTGATTTTATTTAAAATGATCACAATAACTCGTCGGACGGTCATGCAAAATGTTTTTCAAAATAACCCAAAACGCAGCATTTTAGATAAATACTATGTGTGGCCTACACGGCGCACTTCCAATAAACAACTCTGCCCACTGTGCCCACCCAGAGCCGTATATTGATGTGCCCACCGATTGTGAGACGCCCTCATTCGTTAACTAAATCACTTGTAGGTGGGGTTTCCACCTTTTCCCACTGTAACTATTCTTTTACCTTGTGTATCAACTTTGCTGTGATTGGTTGAATATTTTCGTCGGACAGGATAAAACAGTGAAAACATCAAAAGTGTTTTCCAATCAAATGGGATGTAACTTCACACTACGGTACGGTTCAATGTATTACAATTTGACCTCTTTGTGTATACCACCCCCGCGCGCACGCACACAGTACAGCGCTTTGATTTATTGAGACTTTTCCTATTAAACTTTTCCATATGTTAAGATCTCCAATTTTATGCTTGGAAAAAATGTCAGTGTTTCAATAAAAAAATAGTGTCCGAAACAGTGATTTCAAAATTAGCTTAACTTCAAACGTGGATTTCTCCAAACATGAATATTTTGTGGAATGGCCTGAATTGCCTCTTCGTGAAAACAGCCTAGTGACAGGCATGCAACTCTTCCGCGGATCCGCGTTTTTAAATTCGCGGATCCGCGGATTTCCGCGTTAAAAAAAAAAAAAAATTATTTTTTTGATTTTTTAAAATTTATTTTAAAGCCTAATATATGCTTGGCAACAACAATGTACAACTACAATAATGTGGAATAAGCCTAGTTACTGGATCAACGGGGTGCCCCAATTCGACCAGCGTAAGTGTGTGACGCGCGCTCACTTGACGTTCCACGATCATTCTTACATCATGTAGTGTTTCAGCTCTTTTTTAAGGGTCCATTCACATGTACATGCTAAGAATGCACCTAAGAGCATAATAAACCCCAACATTTTCTAGGGTACCATTGTGGGTCTCATGTCCCTTGGCGTTTTGGCTGCCTCGCTCCGCGCTTGCGTTGTGCCTTTGAAAGCAATTTTCATGTTGATCACGACGAATACAAATGAATTTGAATTTGAACTTAGCGGTGTTACAAAAGATGTTTTTTGTATTTCCACACTGAGTTGACATCGGAGTAGGTTATCAGAACAGTATTCATTGGAGTCCAATAATCCGTTAACTATTTTCGTTTCAAATGTGTACTCGGATTCGAAGATTGATCGTCTGTAAATGAAACTGATAACAAAATATTTGTGGAACAGACCGCGAGCGCTGAGTAATGGTATCATACATTATTTCCTCGAAGAGCATTTTTACGCTTTGTGTGTTTTAGATTGATAATCCCATGATAGGTGATTTCTGAAACCTAGTTTTACTGTTTCTACTCTAAGATCCTTTCAGGTGAAAGATGTGATTTCTGTATCCAACCCCTAAGTTTACACAAATTTAATAAGGTTTGCTTCTCTAAAACTAAAAACCAATTGATGAAAAAAAAAACCATGTGGTCAGTCTTCTTTACTTGGTTTACATAAAAGTAAATTTAGTCAAAACAAACTAAAATCATTTTGAAGGTTAAGTGGGGTTGGAAATCCGACGCGATGTTCTACAAGATATACTAATTTATTATTCCGTACCGTTGTCAGAGCTGTGTATTGAGAGAGTTGCGACATGGAGGGACAACCCAATGGGCAGACTAGTCTGGCACCCTGTATTCGCCAATGCATTTTTTGGAGACAAAATGGCTTCTAATCGCAAGTTGTCGCAACTCTCTCAATATACGGCTCTGACCGTTGTATTGGCATACCGCCCTCACTCGGCTGTGTTTTGGGGCTGTAGTCATTGTTCTTGTAATAAACGCGCTGTATAAGTTGATGGAATTCCACAATGGCCAATCTGAATTGAATTTTTTTAATGCAATTATTAAAGCTCTTGATGCCTCATTGAAGTTGTGTGTATTAGTATCCCGGTTGGCTGACAAAGCCATAATACTATTCAATTGAATATTTGTCTGTATATCAGAAGTGAATTATCCTTTGTATCATCCAGTTCCAGTTTTCAAAAAACCCTGTTATCTAGATAACCAAAAGAAGGCTTATTTGTGAATGCAAGGGCTACCAATTTTTACCTCTCAGGCTCGTTTTGGATTTTCTTATTTTGCAAAAGCGCAGATGTATGCTCAGTACCGTAATGGAAGCGTATACCAAAAATGGCATTTTGTAGACAAGGTGAAATGGTCTATATAGTCTAGTGATTGTGTGTCTTTTTCCGATGAGTTTGACACAATCATCATCAGTTTATCCCTTTTCACTAAATTGAAAACAGTCTGTACCTGAAATGGCCTTACGATGAGCCCCCCCCCCCGCATTGTGATATTTGCTCGGTGTTAACTTTTTCCAATGTTCAAGATCTTCAACAGACGACAGTAAACAACTTCCAAAGGGACCAAACTAGATGATGATTAATCAAGTCTCATCAATCAAAATTGGTAACTGGGGGAACAAAATGCATGCACCGCATCGGCACGAAATCGATAAAAGCATTTTGAGAATCATTTCGCTTCGAAGTAATGTGGTGATGGGAAAAGATATCAATTTTTATCCCCCAAAATTTAGATCTGAGAAACGTTATACATGTCAGATACATCTCTCATATTGTGTATTCCAATTACAGATTGTTATTCCTGCGTGAACATAACCTCTCCGGATTCTCGGCGATATCTAAAAAACGCAACCATCTTTTGAAATTATTTTCACAGGATCAAAACAATAGAAAAGTTCCAAAAACAAAATGTATACTTTCCCTTTAAACAGAACTGTGATGTAATTGCACTGCTCCGCTGATTAAAACACTGCCCTAAACATTGTTTGTTGTCAACAAACAGAGTCGATCAAATAATCATTGTTATTTTAACATGAGAGCAGAAACTAATGTTAAGGGAAAACTAGCATCATGGCTGTATAGTTACCAACATTTTAAGCGTGTCGTTGACAAAATTAGAACATTCTAGCCCGAATTTTAGGGCTCTACGGGTTTACCGGCACGAAAGCGGATGGTCAAGACGTCTTCCAAAAAGATCTGGACGACCCCTGCTCATGGTCCAAAACTTGGCAATTGTCTTTCAATGCGGAAAAGTGTAAAGTCATGCATTTAGGAAGGAAGAACCCGCGGGTTGAATATAGAACGACCAAAGACGGAGAAGAACACAAGCTGGAGGACGCCTGGAGGAGGAAGGTGATCTTGGGTGGTTTTTGACTCACAGTTGAAGTTCAGCTCTCATGTCGGCAGACAAGTCAATACGGCAAATAGAATGGCAGGCATGATCAAGAGGACATTAGTTTGTACACGATGCTGAGATGTTCATCAACCTCTACAAGAGCAAAGTAGGCCTCATCTAGAGTATGCCACCAGTCTGGAATAGTCTCTTCAAGAAAGATGCAAGCCTAGGAAAACACAGAAGAGATGTACAAAAATGATAGCTGCCATTAAAGACAAACCATACAGTCAGAGATTGCGGGATTTGGGTCTGCCAACACTACAGGATGAGGAGAGCAGATGTCATACAAGTGTTTCGTATCAGGCATCGATAACATTGACACCACACAATTCTTTGCATTTCAACCGGCATCGAAAACCAGGGGTCATTACTTCAAGATGTTCAAGAGCAGGTCACGTCTAAGAGTAAGAAAAGAGTTTTTCTCCCAGCTTGTTGTAAATGACTGGAACAGCCTGCCCTCACACATAGTAAATGCTAAATCACTGAATAATTTCAAGAGTTTGCTCAACAGACATTGGGCCAACAATGAAATTCGACAGCTGATGCAACACTTCAAGGGGGGCACAACAAATTCCGTAAGAAGCCGTGACCGTTAAATTGGCATACCGCCCTCACTCGGCTCCTCTGTTTCCCCTCACTTTAGCCATTGTTCTTTTCGGTGCGCTACGTACTAGAAATTAATGAAGTTCCACAATTAAATCCCTGGTGCATTCAAAATCCAGAGTCTAAGAAATACACTTGGAGGCAAAACTCCCCATTGAAACAGTCCAGGCTAGATTTCTTTTTAATTTCTTCAGAGTTGAACACTAAACTAGCCTCTTGCGATATTAAACCGGGCTATCGCACTGATCATTCAATGGTTGATTTGCAACTTGATTTTAATCAGGTAGACAGAGGAGTTGGTTATTGGAAATTTAATAATTCTCTTCTTATAGATGCGATTTATGTTGACCAGGTTAAAACCACCATTAGAGAGATTGTCGATAGGTATGCCGCCTCGCCCTACCAACGTTCAAATCTGAGTGACATTCATCCTAAGGATGTTAATTTTATTATTAATGATCAACTTTTTTTGAAATGTTACTGATGGAGATTAGAACTAAGACCATTTCCTATGCCGCCTGGAAGAACAAAAATTCACGTAAGGCTGAATCAAACCTCGAAAAAGAAATTACAGTTCTTTCCGAGAAAGTTGCAAAGGGAGATGTTGTATCAAACGACATGCTAAAATCAAAGCAGACTGACCTCGTTAACCTTCGTAAGAAAAAATGGAAGGCGTTTTGATACGGTCAAAAACTAGGTGGATGGAACAAGGGGAAAAGCCTTCCAGGTATTTCCTTAATATGGAGAAACGTAATTGTGTAAATAGAAGCATTAGTCGTGTTGTTACAGATAATAATAGTGAGCTGACGAGCTCGTGTAGTATCCTTAATGAAGCTAGGCTTTTTTACAAAAAACTGTATTCTTCCCCTGATTCACACGAAAGGGCTAGTTTGCAACATTTGTTCAGTAATTATGATTCTCCAGTTCTTTCTAACTTGACTCGGGATCGTTTGGAGGGTCCGTTGTCATATCAAGAAGTTTTGAACGCCCTGAAAAGGAGTAAAAACGGAAAGTCTCCGGGGTCAGATGGTTTTAGCTTCGAATTTTTAAAATTCTTTTTCTCAGATTTGGCATGGTTTCTATTGCGGTCTCTGAATTTTGGCTACGAAAGAGGAAAATTTTCAGTCACCCAGCAATATGGGATTATCACCCTGCTACCAAAAGGGGATAAACCCCGTCAATTCTTGAAGAACTGGAGACCCATTTCCCTATTGAACATTACGTACAAACTGGCCTCTTCTTGTATAGCAGAGAGAATTAAAACATGCCTCCCTTCTATTATACATGAACAACAAAAAGGCTTTTTGCAAGGTCGCTATATAGGGGAAAACATTCGGTTAATGTATGATTTGCTTAACTACACAGATAACAACAAAATTCCTGGTATGTTTCTTTTAGTTGATTTTGAGAAAGCCTTTGATTCGGTCTCCCATGACTTTATTCTTCAGATTCTTGAGCTGTTTAACTTTGGCCCCTCAATACAAAAGTGGTTTCAAGTGCTGTACAATGGCGCAAAAGCCTCTGTATTGATAAATGGTTTCTTGTCAGAATCTTTTCAAATTGAGCGGGGTTGCCGGCAAGGTGACGGCTTAAGCCCTTATTTGTTCCTTTTGTGTGCCGAAATTCTGGGCAAAATGGTTCGCAGGGACAACACTTTGAAAGGAGTTACAGTTGATGGCTCCAAATATAGGCTTTCTCAATATGCAGAAGACACCGTGTTTATTCTAGACGGTTCAGAAAACTCGCTTAGCAGGGCCTTTAAGCTACTAGACGATTTTGCTTGTATGTCGGGCCTTAAGGTTAATATCAGTAAAACCAATGCAGTTTGGATTGGTGGGAATAAGGGCCGTCAAAAAGGTGTTTGTCCTGATATTAATGTTCACTGGGTCCATCCCCAAGAAAGTTTTAGAGCTCTAGGTATTGATTTTTCTACCAACTTGGACAATATGATTGATAACATAACCGGGTTTTAAATTCCATCAGCAACTTAATTGGGCATTGGTCTAAGCGCAACCTTACAGTTTTGGGTAGAGTTACTGTTGTGAAATCTCTCCTTTTGTCTAAGCTCACATTTATAATCCTTACTCTCCCTGATCCTTCCAAGTTATTTATTAAGAACCTTGATTCTATGTTGTATAAATTTATTTGGAAAGGGGTTGACAGAGTTACTAGGAATCAAATGATTCAAGATTACAGCGAAGGTGGGGTTAAAATGGTGGACATCCGTTCTTATTTTAGTGCTCTCAAGTAATAATAATAATAATAATAATAAGACTTGTAATGCGCACATATCCACCCTGCTGGGTGTTCAAGGCGCAGTAAAACAAAACAAAACAAAACAAAACAAAACGAAGACAAAACAGACACAACAAAATTAGTCCTTGAAAACCTGTGACATAAGATGAGTTTTGAGAAGAGATTTGAATTTTGTGGTACAAAGACAAGATCTAAGATTAAGCGGTAGAGAGTTCCAGATGCGTGGCGCAGCTGAAGAAAAAGACCTGTCACCCCATGAGTGTCGAGACTTGGGTTCAATGAGGAGAAGCATGGAACTTGATCGAAGATTCCTTGATGGAGTGTAAACTTGAAGTAGTTCAGAAATATAGTGGGGAGCCTTGCCATTAAGTGCTTTGTGGACAATGAGCATCAGCTTGAAGATGATTCGTTGAGAGATAGGGAGCCAATGTAGTTGTTTCAGAATGGGGGTGATAGAACAGGATTTTCTAGACAGTGTCACAATGCGGGCAGCGGTATTTTGGAGGCGTTGAAGACGGGAAATCTGGTTGTTAGGAAGACTGTAGAGAAGAGCATTGCCGTTGTCAAGACGAGAAGTAACAAATGCATGAATGACCTTTTCAGTGGCACTTTTGTCCAAGTACTTGCGAATCTTACCAATATTCCTGATGTGATATGATGACAGACGAACGATGTTGTTGATGTGTGGTTGAAGTGTCATCGATGAATCAAAAATAACCCCTAAGTTCCGAGCTTGCAGCGAGGGAGCTATCCGAGCATCACCGATGGAAATGTATGGCTCTGAAACCTTTGTTAACTGTTGACGTGACCCAAATAGAAGGAACTCTGTCTTATCATCATTTAACTTCAGGAAGTTTTGTTGTGTCCAACGTCAAATCTCTTGGATGCATTTCTCAAGTCTTGCAATAGATGCATTGGCGTGTACGTGGATTCGCAGGTTGCTAAGAGCAGAGGACTCTGGTTGGTCTTCCCTGTTCTATACATTATTCATTTTCCAGAATATACTTTTTCTGGAAGGCGGCCACCCGAGTATTGCTCGAATTTTACAGAGGGCCTTTCACCCCAACCGTTTTTGGTTAGATGTTCTTACTGCCTGGGGATCTTACGTACAATGCCACCAGCCGATTAACCAGATTGACTCCTTAACCAGTGTTTTATGGTACAACCATAGGATTAGAATTAATTACAACTGTGTTCATTATAAACATTGGATAAATAAGGGTGTCTTTTATGTATGTGATCTTCTAGATGAAAGGGGCTTTTTTCTTACCATGGTGGATTTTATGGCTAAGTTTGGTGTTACGACAAATTTCCTTGAATACGGTGGAATAATTAAGGCCGTAAAACAATCCTTTGGTACAGCGATGATGGACAAGGATGGGGCGAATATTTGCTTCCCTTTCATTCCATTCAATTTTAGGCTTCTCTTGCAAGATAAAAAAGGCTCTAACCGTATTTATAACTGTCTTACATCTGCTAAAAAAGTTGCGTATAAATTCATCGCTAAGTGGGAAACAAAATTGAGTATTCAGCTTACCAAACCTAAGTGGATGGTCCTTTGTAACATTCCATTTTGTGTTACTAACGACACCAGACTACGGTGGTTTCAATACAGATTAGTCCACAGAATACTTGGAGTCAACTCATTCTTAGCCAAAATCGGTAAAAGGGATAATGGTCTTTGTACATTCTGTCAATTGGAGAGTGAGACGCTGGTTCATTTATTTTGTAGATGCAAGTTTTCAACTATGTTTTGGACCCAATTTGGGGATTGGATAAGGAGTATTCTTAATATTGACATTCGCCTATAGGGGCTATCCTTTTTGGTATTACAAAAAAATCTTGGAGTGCTCTGAATCTGATCCTTCTTTTGTGTCGTTTCCATATCTATAAAATGAAAATGAGTGAGAATAGACCCTCCCTTGCATTATTAAAACTGGATTTAAAGCTTTATTATACTTTGGATAAATACATCTCCATCACCAATAATTCAACTGTTAACTTTCACAAAAA
>JAJGQC010000753.1:0-36192 GCA_021014325.1 Plazaster borealis | reverse complement strand
AAGGGGAAAAAAGCACATTTCCATTTAAAACATTTTTAAAAATTGGCCAGAGGTTTCCCTATGGGTTGCGAACGCTTTGGCACAAATTTTTGCTTTCTTTCCCAGAGTTGAAATATAAAAAACTCTTGTGACTGGTTCCCTGCTAATGTGTGCTCAGCAGAAAAATTGGTTAGGGGCCTTTTTCTGCTTAACAGAAGCTATGCCCTGTTCATGACAGAGCAAGCGACTGCTCGAACACATTGCTCCACAAAATAATAATAACAATAACAGTGGCCCCTTATATAGCGCTCAAATCCATCACTCAGTGGTGCTCCAACATTATTACCCCAGTTCACTGGGCCATTTAGTGTATTCCTTAAACCATCTCAGCTACCTTGAGAGTATACAGCCAGTGCTGCCAAATATGTAGCACACCAAACTAAGTCAAACACAAGAAACATCTCTGCCCTCAAAGGTACCCATTTACCCCTGTGCAATGTATGCATGTTGTATGATGTACCTACAAGGGTTTACAAGACGAAATAGTGATTAACTTACTCGCATGATGGGCAGAAATAGAAGACGGTTTGTCCTTCATCAGCTAATCACGTCTGTCTGGTCTGGAAATGAAGTCCTTCGTCACCGCACTTAGCACATGCACTGTCAATCTGAAACCGACCAGAAACAAAAATGAAAATAAGATGTGATGAAGAATAAACAAGCTTAAACAAAAAAGTGCAAACTTAATGCTGATTCACGGGCTGAGCAAACAGCAAGAAACTCTTACAGTATTTTCACACAAGTGTTAAATCCATCCATGTTTAGCGAGGTGACATTGGATACCAACCGCATCTGTGGCTGCAGCATACACGAATGGACACCAACCCTAAGAAATGATTCATGCATGAATCGTTTCTCAGATTCAAATGTTTTGGCACGAAAATTATCCACACCATATTATTTTGAAGGGAATCCTTTCTCAAAATAGTTTATACTATCAACAGCTGCAGTGCTTCTTAAAGGGACTGTATAAGTTAGGCAATTGGCACACTGTTTGTTTCAATCCTATAAAGTTGTAGATATACACCATAAAACTAACCTGAGAACATTTTGATGCCAGCCTCATTTTACTTTTTGAAACGATCCTGATGGCACTGTTAGTGATAAAGGATTCAATACCCATACTGTAATCACTACAGACGGACGGATGTCAGGTTTCCTCATCAATAAGGCAACCCTCTGGCATCAGCTGGTTGTCGTTGTCGTTGGTGGTGGTGATGTCACCTCCTTGTTCAGTGAGCTCATGCCTTGAGTTCTTTTCAGTGTAGACTGATCCAAAGACGTTGATTCCCTTCAGCTTGTCCCTCTCGGAGTAAACTCAATCTCTTGATGCCTGTCATCCAACAACAAAAATCAAAACATTACTTTTACATAAAAAATGTACCCTAAGCCCTAACCATCCCAACCCTTCAAAATCCAACAGCATATGTAGTGTTTGATTCTGTTGGACTGATGAGGACTGCACTAGTATACCTGATCGTACTTTAAACCAAATCAGGCAAACAGCAGTAATCGGAGTCCACCAGCTTGGGTGTAGAGTTATCACATGGCCTTAGATTTTGCTACGAGTGAGGAAGGATCCTAGTAAACAACTCAAGGGAGTTAGAGATTTAAAGAAGGCACACTGTTTGTTTCAATCCTATAAAGTTGTAGATATATACATAAAACTAACCTGTGAAAATTTTGATGCCAGCCTCATTTTGCTTCTTGAGACGATCAAGCACTGTTAGTGATAAAAGATTCTGATCTTAGTACCCATACTGTAATTACTGCAGATGAACGGATGTCAAGTTTCCTCATCAATAAGGCGACTCTCTGGCATCAGCTGGTTGTCGTTGTCGTTGGTGGTCGTGTTGATGTCACCTCCTTGATCCAGTGAGTTCTTGCCTTGAGTTCTTCTCAGTGTAGACTGATCTGAAGACGTCGATTCCCTTCAGCTTGTCCCTCTTAGGAGTACTCAATCTCTTGATGCCTGTCATCAAACAACAAAAATCAAAACATTACTTGTACATTAAAAATGCACCCTTAGCCCTAACCATCCCAACCCTTCAAAATCCAACAGCATGTAGTGTTTGATTCTGTTGGACCGATGAGGACTGCACTAGTATACCTGATCGTACTTTAAACCAGATCAGGCAAACAGCAGTAATCGGAGTCCACCAGCTTGGGTGTCGAGTTATCACATGGCCTTAGATTTTGCTACGAGTGAGGAAGGATCCTATTAAACAACTCAAGAACTCAATGGAGTTAGAGATTTAAAGAAAATACTCAGAAGTGAATCAGATTCAAAGATAAGCAGTATACATTGAAACCTATATACAAGTTTTTGTGGTTTGGTGAAGTACAGTAAGGACGTTAAAGCACTGATAATACTTTATGTAGTTATTATCCATGAGTCCAAATGGACTATCCACAATCTGTGCTTACGGAAGCAGGGAATTCCGCAATTCGTCAAGCGTATTTCAAAGGTTAGCAGGGAATTTCTGCTTAAGTGCGTGCGTAGTCCATGTTACCAGGCATTCTTCTTGGCTTACACAGCAAGCGCAATAATTCTGTGCTTGCCCTGTAAGTGCATTGTGGTGATCGTAATGCCATGAAATTGGGCCCTGGTGACCCAACCACAGCCGCAGCTGCTAATTCGGAAATTGCCACTGCAGATTCAAACCAATATTCTGGGAGCAATTTCATGTAAAGCACAGAAAAATCTTGCTCTGCAGAAACAGGTTACCAGCCAAACTATCATGTAATGAATATTGCTTGTGACTGGTTCCCTGCTAATGTGTGCTCAGCAGAAAAATTAGTTAGGCGCCTTTTTCTGCTTAACAGAAGCTACGCCCTGTTCATGGCAGAGCAAGCGACTGCTCAAACACATTGCTCCACAAAATAATAATCATAATAATAATCATAATAGCAAAAGTGGCTCCTTATATAGCGTTCAAATCCATCATTCAGTGGTCTCATGGTGCTCCGACGTAAACCACAGTTCAATGGGCCATTTAGTCACCGTGTATTCCTTAAACCATCTCAGCTCCCTTGGGAATATACAGCCTGCGCTGCCAAATATGCAGCACACCAAGCTAAATCAATCACCAGAAACATCTCTGCCCTATCTCTGACCTATTTACCGCTGTTCAAATGTTTGCAAGTTGTATGATGTACCTACAAGGGTCTACAAGCCAAAATAGTGATTAACTTACATGCATGATGGGCAGAAATAGAAGACAGTTTGTCCTTCATCAGCTGATCGCATCTGTCTGGTGTGGAAATGAAGTCTATCGTGACAGCACTTAGCACATGCACTGTCAATCTGAAACCTAAATGAAACAAAAATGAAAATAAGATGTGATGAAGTATAAACATCCATAAACAAAAAGTGCAAACTATTTATATTAGTTTTGTCAACGCAATGCTGATTTATGGGCAAAACTATCAAGAAAGAAACAATAAAAGTCACATGTGAAAGTTTCAGCAGACTACAGGGTCTCCTTGCTGAGAAAACAGCAACAAACTGTTACAGTATTTTCACAACAGTTTCAAACCCATCCACAATTAGCAAGGTGACATCAGGTACCAACCGCATCTCCATGATCAAAAATACAGTAGCCCAGTCATGTTCAATACAACATATGTAGGTGAGTGAGGCAACAAACAACTCAAATTTCCAAAGTTAGAAGATGCGAGGTGGAGTCTAATCTCAACCTAGTTCCTGTTATAGTTCATGCAAAATTATAGCCTCGTACTCGCATCGCTCTTGCCGCACAATTTTTTCCCCAATGTGTGTCGTCGACCCATAGTTACATCACAAAAATTTCATTGCTAAAAAAGTTCTATAGGCATATAACCTATCATCAAATCCCGAATTCCTAAAAATGGTTGTTGATGAAAAAAGTAGGCAGAAATTAGGGGATAAGATCATCCAAAAATGCAAGTCTCACTTCACTTCCGTGTTGTTGTTTTTGTTTTGTTTTTTACGCTTCAAAAAATTGTGTGCATTAATATTACATGTGGGCTAGTGAAAAAACTTGCGAGCGACCCAAAATTTGTGTTGACTCATTCGGATTTTGAAGGGAATCTTTTTGAAAAAAAAATATTTTGGCTATTTTTCCTTTCAAAATTAACAAAAAGATAAATAAACCTCTAATTAAAAAACCCCACACATTTCTATTTAAAACATTTTTAAAAATTGGCCAGAGGTTTCCCTACGGGTGGCGAACCCTTTGGCACAGATTTTTGCTCTTTTGAGAGTTAAAATATAAAAATGTAAAACCTCTGAAATAAAAAAAATAAGTGAAAACAATTTTTTTTTTTTGGGGGGGGGTTATTTCTTCAAAATTAACCAAAAGATAAAATAAAAAAAAATAAAAACACATTTCCATTTAAAACATTTTTAAAAAATTGGCCAGAGGTTTCCCTAAGGGTGGCGAACCCTTTAGCACAGATTTTTGCTCTTTTTTCAGGTTAAAATATAAAAATGTAAAACCCTGAAATAAAATAAATAAGTGAAAACAAATTTTGGGGGGTTATTTCTTCAAAATTGACCATAAGATAAAAAAAATTAAAAAACCCATTTCCATTTGAAACATTTTTAAAAATTGGCCAGAGGTTTCCCTAGTGGTTGCAAACGTTTTGGCACAGATTTTTGCTTTGTTTCCCAGAGTTAAAATATAAAAATTTAAAACCTCTGAAATAAAATAAACAAGTAAAAACAAAATGTTTGGGGGGTTATTTCTTCAAAGTTGACCAACAAATCACCTTTTAATTCAATAGGAAAGTTGTGAATTTTCCTGTTTAATTAATTGAACATTTATTTTTTTATTAGCCAGGGGTTAGTGGTGAACCCTTTTCACTGATTTTGTTTTCATTTTTCGTTCAGGAATCGGAGTTAATTATAAAAAATTAAACCTCTGGAACAAAAAAACCCAACAAAACTAAATGTTTTTGGTATTTTTCCTTTCAAAATTAACCAAAAGATAAATCAACTTAAAAAGAAAGGAAAAAAACGTTTCCATTTCAAACATTTTTTAAAAATTGGCCAGAGGTTTCCCTAGTGGTTGCAAACGTTTTGGCACAGATTTTTGCTTTCTTTCCCAGAGTTAAAATATAAAAATTTAAAACCTCTGAAATAAAATAAACAAGTAAAAACAAAATGTTTGGGGGGTTATTTCTTCAAAGTTGACCAACAAATCACCTTTTAATTCAATAGAAAAGTTGTGAATTTTCCTGTTTAATTAATTGAACATTTATTTTTTATTAGCCAGGGGTTAGTGGTGAACCCTTTTCACTGATTTTGTTTTCATTTTTCGTTCAGGAATCGGAGTTAATTATAAAAATTAAACCTCTGGAACAAAAAACCAACAAAACTAAATGTTTTCGGTATTTTCACTTTCAAAATTAACCAAACGATAAATCAACTTAAAAAAAGAAAGGGGAAAAAAACACATTTACATTTAAGACATTTTTAAAAATTGGCCAGAGGTTTCCCTATGGGTGGCGAACCCTTTGGCACAGATTTTTGCTTTCTTTCCCAGAGTTAAAATATAAAAATTAAAAACCTCTGAAATAAAATAAACAAGTAAAAACAAAATGTTTGGGGGTCATTTCTTCAAAATTAACCAAATGATAAATCACCTTTTAATCCAATAGAAAAGTTGTGAATTTTCCTGTTTAATTAACTGAACCTTATTTTTAAATTAGCCAGGGGTTACCCTAGGGGTGGTGAATCCTTTTCACTAATTTGTTTTTCATTTTTCGTTCAGGAATCAGAGTTAAATATAAAATATTAAACCTCTGAAACAAAAAAACCCTTTGGCACAAATTTTCTCTTATTATTCCCAGAGTTAAAATATAAAAATTTAAAACCACTGAAATAAAATAAACGAGTAAAAACAAAATGTTTTGGGGTTATTTTATTTCGAGTGGTTTAAATTTTATATTTTAACTCTGAAATAAAAAAGAAAATTTGTATAAGACCCAATACAATTCTAACTCATCAGTAGCTAACTAATAAAAAAATAAATATTCAGTAGTAAATGCAATTTGTTGAATAGTGATTTATCATTCGAAGAAATATTTAAGCTGCTGTTTACTTGTTTATTTTATTTCAGAAGGTTCATTTAACTCTGAAGAAAGCAAAAATCTGTATCATTGCGTTGCAACCATGACCTCTGTGGTACAAAATGTTTATTTTCCTAACTTTTAGTTATCTTTTGTGAGTACGAGAGGAAAAATACAAAAAACATTGATTTGTTGGTGAGGACAGTACATAACTCCAATTCCTGAGCAATGAGCAAAATCGTGAAAGATTCTGGCTAACAAAATAAATCAGTGAACAAACAGGAGAGTTCACAACTCTATTGAATAAAGGCCAGTTTGTTGGTCAGCTTGAGAAAATAACCCCAAACAGCCCTGTTACTGTTTATTTTATTTCTGAAACACATATTTTAACTTTCTGGAAAGAAAGCAAAAATCATTATATTGCCTTCCCATAAATCAACCAATCACAAAAATGTTTGAAATGAAAGCATGCCCTTTCTGAGATGTTATCTTTGGTGGCCTGAGAGAAATAAAAGCTGCTAGTTTGACAGTTTTGTTCCAGAGGTTTGGTACACATATTAACTCCGATTCTGAACGAAAAATAGTAAAGGCTCATCGGTTCACCATAACCCTGGCTAATAAAGAATAGTGTTGTTGAGTTAAACGGGAAAGTCACAACTCAGTAATTAAAGACATTGTTGATCAACTTTGAATATTTTGTTTTTACTTGTTTGACACATTTCGGAAGATTTTAAACACATATTTTAACTCTGGAAACAGCTGCAAAATCTGACTTAAACACATTTGCAACCATAAGTCAGCGAACACAAATATTTCAAATGGAGAAAATAATTTCTATCTTATGGTCAATTGCAGAATATTTAAGTGTTTTTCTGTTCTTATTTCGGGGTTTTGACACATATTTTAACCTGAAAGGCAAAATCTGTGGCTAGCTAGCCTAGGCTCTGTGAACACAGAAAATGTTTTTAGATGAAATGTTGTTTTTATTTTTATTTATCTTTGGTTGGTACTGAAGCTAGCTTTAAAAAAAGTGCACTCACTATTTTTATTTCGAGAGGGGTTTTACATTTTTGTACAGCTTCTCCCGAAACAAAATCTGTGCCAGGTCCTTCTATATCAGCTTTCTGGCAATTTTAAAATGTTTTAAACTAATGTGTGAACACAGTAAGTTGTATCTTTTTGTTGGCTGAAGGAAAAGAATGTAAATCTTTTTCAGATTCCCTTCAGAATCAGTAGTCAGCACAGGTACTGAGGTCGCTCTGAGGTTTTCTTGTACATGCGTAATGCACTGTTTTGAGAAGCGTAAGCTAGGCAAAACAACACGAGTAGTGAACTCTGTTTGTCTTGCTCCTAATTTCTGCCTGCCCACTAAATCAACAAACTTTGCAGAATTAGAGTTGATGATAGGTATATGCTATAGAGACACACAGCAAATAATTTTTGTGATGTGGCTATGGATCGACGACTTGATGAGAAAGTCGATGCGTGCAGAGACATAATTTGCGTGAATATAACAGGAACTGGAGTTGAGATGGAGCTCCTCTCTGGCAGAAGTGAGTTATTGTGCCTCCTTATATGTTGTGTGGCTATGACTGGGCTCTTTGACCACGATCATGGAGTGCGGTTATTTTTGATGTCACCTTGCTGTGGTGGGTTTGAAAACTGTTGTGCTCTTTATGACTGATTGTTGCTGTTTCTCATACAGAAGATTTGCAGTCTGCTGAAGGCTCACATGTGACTTTCGCCGTACTGCTGCGTAGTTTGCCCATGGCGTGCGATGTTAAAACTAGCCTGTAATGGTGTACTTTGTTTATGAATGTTTATACTCATCATCTTATTTTCATTTTGTTTCATTGCATTTCAGAATTGGCCAAAGTACTTCTGTAAATATGTCTGTGTTTCCACACCCGAGCAGATGCGATCGGCTGGTAAGAGTTCAAACTGTGTTATTCTCCATGTACATATAAATTGTCATAACACCTGGCACACATAGGAAACACGCCGAGTACGTCATACAACTGCAAACATTTGAACAGCAAATCGTCGAAGGCTAAGTGAAGATGTTTCTGGTGATTGATTTAACTTGGTGTCGCTACATGAAACTATAGGGAGCTGGTGGTTAAGCACGCGGTGACTAAATAACCCGATGCTATTGGTTTACGTCGGGCTCATGAACACACTGAATGATGGTTGAACGCCTGCTGTAAGGAGCCACTGTATTATGGTATTATTATGATTGTATTTGATGAACAATGTGTTTGACGTCGCTGCTTCTGCTGGGCTGGGCGGCCTTCTGTTAAGCAGAAAAGGCGCCAACAGACACGTAACAGGGAACCAGTCGCAAGCAGCTATTCATTACGTGATAGTTTGGCTGGCAACCTGTTCTGCACGGAAACAGATTTGCGTAGCTGTAATTGCTCGAATGACAGTTTGGTCTGCGTGGCTTATTTCAGACCAACGGCTGCGGCTTGTGAGGTCACCAGGCTATTCATGGCATTGATCACCACAATCACTGCAGACAACACAGATGGCCAAGCACATAGCCAGAAAAATGCCCTGTGCTATGGACGCACTTTACTGTGAAATTCCCTGTAACACAGTACGCTTTGACGAGGTGGCACAGATTGGTCCATTTGAACTTCATGGTGTAACTACATAGTATTATCAGAGTGCTGGCCTGTCGCTGCTATAGCTGCCAGACATAGACTCGTGCTGCAACTTTTATCTTTGAATCTGTTCCTTCTGTTGTTTTCTTTTAAAATCTCTAACTCCATTGATTCTTGAGGATGACTGGCAAGTTCCTCGCGTATGTGATGTCGACATAAACGGACTCGACCTGCTGTTTTGCTGATCTGTTTAAATACGTCAGGCTATACTGATGCGGTCTCTTCCGTTCCAGCGAAATCAAACGCATCTGTTGGGTGCGAAGTGAACGTGCATTTAATGTACAATGTGTTTTGATTTTTGTTGTTTGACGAGCAGGCATCAGAAGATATCTGGAAAGTGGCGACATCTTCGATCGTCACACTGAAAGAACTCAGGCGAACTCTGCTGGATCAAGGAGGCGACATCAACACGACCTGACGACAACTGATGTAGTCGCACTGATGACGAGCATCGAATTAAATCTGCGTATTCTGACAATAGATACTAGATCGAGATCTTCCATCACTAACAGTGCTGTGAGCTGTATCATTACTAAGATATTATAATAATATATCTGGCTATAGGATTGAGCAAACAGTGTGCTTGTCTTTCGTCTCTAACTCCCTTGGTGACACTCTCCTCGTAGCAAATCCCCAGACCATGTGATAACTCGAATGGACTTCCGTGCTGACTGCCTGATTTGGTTAAAGCCACAGTCAGGTACTGAATTTTCGGTCAACGGGATCAGGCACTACGCTGTGTTGGATGAAGAAGGCGGATGGTTAGGCACGTAACCAAGCGTTTGGCCCGTTGTGACGAGCATCAGAGACGAGTTTACTCGAGGCGAAGAGAATCAGCGTAACGGATCGGCGAAGAACTCAGGCATGGTGCTCGCTGAGCAAGGTGATCACCGCCTGTTGTTTGCTGATGCCAGAGGGTTGCCATTGTGAGCCTGACGTCTGGCTGGCTAATAATCGTTGATCGCTGTCGCTAACGTGCCATCAGGACTCCAGACTGACATCAAATGTTCTCAGGTGATTTTATGGTGGCTGTATCTACGACTTTGTAGGATTGAGCTGAAACAGTGTATATTCTAACTACAGTCGTGCAAGCACTGCGGCTGATGATAACGGAAACTATTTTTGAGAAAATTCCTTCAAAAATATGGTGTGGATATTTCAAATATAAGCTGATCTGAGCGATTCATGCATATTTATCTTAGGACAGTAATCCATTCATTCAATGCTACGCTACTGCGTTATTGTCACCTCGTAAACATGGATAGTTAACACTTGTGAAAATACACAGCAGGTTTCTTTGCTCAGTATGAATCGGCTTTAGCTTGTTTATTCTTTCGTCATCTGTATAATTTTTTCTTTGTCCTTCCAGATGACAGTCACCATGTGCTAAATGCTGTGTTGAGACTTTCATTCCAGACGGAACTGAACGTGATTGTGATGAAGGACAAGCATCTTTATTCATCCATCTGACAGTTAATACTATTTAAATCTTCGCTGTAGGCCATCTGTATACATACGTGCTGGCGAAGATGTTTCTTGTGTTTGACTTAGTTTGGTATTAGCTCTCTTTGGCAGCACTGTATCTCAAGGTAGCTGAATGGTTTAGGAAAACACGCTAAATGGCATTGAGCTGGGGTGGCGGGCACCGGTGTTTGACGCTATGGGGCCTGTTATTGTTGTGTATTACATTAGACAATGTCGAGTGTCAACCTTCTGTCATAACTCTGTTAAGCAGAAGGGCCTACAATGACCCTCTGCTGACACGATAACGAGGAACCAATCTGGAAGTTTTATATTTAACTCTGGGAAAAAGCAAAAATGTGCCCAGCATTCGCGACCATGCCTCTGGCCAGTACAAAATGTTTTAAGTAGTGCTCCTTTCTTTTGGTGTCTTTGGTTATTTCGAAGGAAAAACCTCTAAAAACATTTAATTTTGTTGTTTTGTTCCAGAGGTTTAATGACATATTAAACTCTGATTCTGAAGAAATGGCTATCGTGAGTTCTGCTAAGTATTACAAAGATGTTCGATTATTAAATGGGAAAGTCAGCCTTCTATTGGTTAAAGGTGATTTATCATTCAGTCGGTCTGGCTCAACCCAGGCATTTTGTTTTACCTGTTACAATTCGATGATTTAAGTACATATTTTAATCTGGGAAAGTTGCATAGAAAACCTATTTTAAAATGTTTAAGAGAAATGAGCCTTTCACTGTTTGATTGTTATCTTTTGATTGAAGGAAAATATAAAAACATTGTTGGTTTGTTCAGGGTTTGGTACATGGTGCTCTTGATTCCTGAGCCAAAATCAGTGAAAAGGAATTTATAATCTGGCTAACAAAAGATGATGTTCAGTGGAAGGTAAACAGGGAAAGTACAACTTTCTGTGGATGAGACGATTTGTCATTTAGTCAACTTTGAGAGCTGTTTTGCTAACGACACGAGGTTTTAGAACACATGTTACAGCTCTGAGTAAACAAAGGGTATTAGAAAGCTACTTGTAAACCTCACAGTGAGCAAAATATGTTTTTAAATGGAGATGTATTTCTGTAATATTGAGGATTCGCTGATATACTGGTTTGTACAAAAAACATTTGAATCGACGATTCATGCATGGTCATTCTTGAGGTTAGTGTCCATTCATGTATGCTGAAGCCAGAGATGCGGGTATTTGTCGCATACGCAAACATCGACACTCATGAATAATGTTTCTTCTTGTAGACCACAGCGACATTTCGCGACTGTATCTTTGTGATATTTTGCCCACTGGCTGTGTATGACCGAGCAAGAAACAAATATATGACCTACCTTAAATATATGGTTGCACTTTGTTTTGCTGTTTATGTCATCATCAGCAAATTTACGTTTATTGTCGGTTTCGAATTCGAGCAACATGCTGGTGCGATGCGATGTTCACTGGTGCGAACGCGATCAGCGATGGCGTGAAGCACCTGTCGTGCAAATGAAGTTAATCACTGTTTACGGCAGCCACAGTACATCGAAAAACCGCGTACACTGAAAGTAAGTAGTACCTGAAGACAGCTGCTGTCGCTGAACAACAGTGTGCTCAGCGCTATTCAGCAGCACGAATATGCGGGAGCGGGCTGGTTTAGATGGTGGCCCGGTGACCTGGGATATGTCTGTGAGCGCATAGAAGACGCTGTTGATGTATTATTGTACGTGGGCGTAATGATCGCGTCATTCTTCTGTCATGAACGAGCGTAATTCTGACGAAATCGCTAACAGTTTTTCTGCCGAGCTACATTAGCGAGGGGCTGAAATGCTGATTCAGGCCGTAACTCGTCATAAGCCGGACTCTGATTACTGCTGTTTGCTGATCTGGACTAAACTTCCATGTTCGAATTACTAGTGCGATCCTCAATCAGCGGAAATCAAGCAGCACATGCTGTTGAACAAGAGGTTGAAGTGGTTAGGGTGGGTATTTTATGCGAAATGTGTTTTGATTTTGTTGTTTGATGACGAATGAGATGATGGCTACTCCCAAGAGGACAGCAGATGAATGTGTCTTCGGACCGGATATCACTGGTGACAGATAGCTGATCATTTGGTAGTACGAAGAAATAACACCAAAGCATTTGTTTCACTTATTTCTTGATTTTATATTTTAACTCTGGAAAAAGCAAGTCTGTGTAAGGTTCGCCACCATGAAAGTTTTTAAGGCCTGTTTAAATCGTGTTGTTTTAAAGTTTGTGACCACTGTTGGTGATTCCTTTGAAAACTCCATGGTTTATTTCACGAGAGCATTGGTCTGAAACGATTCATTGCGTAGTCGACTGTGGAATAATCCATTCGCCAGCCAGACTGACGCAATGTGCTAAACGATGGATGAACATTTGCTCGTGTGAATACTGTTTCTGTTTTTCTCGGCAAGTAGACCTGTATTCTAACATTTTCGCATGAACTTTGATATATCTTTCTTGATAATACGCGCATGGCTGGCATTATGTTGACAAAAACAAATATGACCCTACCTTAAATATAACATAGTTTGATTATGCTTGTTTCCTATTTCATCTCATCTAACTAATTTCACATTGATTTCGACATCATATGCGATCACGATATTCGCCGAACTGAACACGATCATGATCCGTCATCAAATCAGTTATTTGTAGCAATTTCCCCTTGGTAACTTGCGTACTGCGCGAGGCGTCGGTTCCTGTGAAGACCTGAAGATGAACAGCGTGCTGGTGCTCCTATTCGGCGGCACAGCTGTAACCTCCCAGGGAGCTGGAGTTTAGGAGTACGGTAATTGGCCCGGTGACCTGAAGCTGAGCTGCTGGTGGACTGATGTTGTTGTGTGTATTTTATTGAACAATGTCGGCGATCAGTAACTAATCATGAACGGGCGTGAATGACGAGAATGAAGATGCTGCTCTGCCGGCGTGGCAGGGAACCAGAGGGAGACCAGTTCTAGTGGGCCGTAGTAACCGTCACTTAAGCTGGGGACTCTGATACTGTACTGCCTGATCTGATTCGCACATGTTGGGTGCAGTGCAATCTCGGTCCAACAGTCAAACGCTGCTCTATTGGATCAAAGGTGAAGGCCTCGAGTTAGGTGCATTTATACAGAAAGTATGTTTTGATTTTGTGTTGTGACGACATCAGAAAGATTGGTACGGCTACTCTAAGAAGAGACAACTGAATGAGTCAATGTCTTCGGTTTGGTAAAACTCACTAGTGTTTGATATTTAATTAATTTTGATAACACCGTATTACATTTTCACTGTTTACAGGATTGACCCAACTCTGGGAAAAACAGGAAATCTGTGCAAGGACCTGTGAAGCCTCTGTTTTTAAAAATGTTTTAAATGGGGAAACGTGTTGTTTTAAAGTTATTGTACGCATTGACTGAAGAATTCCCTTGTGCTATGGTTAATGTTACCTGTGTTGAATCACGAAAGCGGTCATGCATGGTCGACTCTTGAGTTGGTGTCCATTCATGTATGCTAAATCAGACGCGTTGTTTTAATGTCACCTCATGATGAACGACATGTGTGGCTGTGTTTCTCTTCTTTCAGCAAGCAGACACAACATTCTGCTGAAACTTTCACATGTGACTGTATCTTTGCGATATTTGAAATAAATATGTTTACGCAAATATATATAGTTTGCTGTTTATCTTTTGTATTCTTCATCTCTAACAATGTTTGATACCTTCAAGGGCGTATTAACAGTACGTGGGCATTTCCACGCCAGACTGGGCTGCAGATCGGCTGGGCTTTATATATTTCTGCCCTGTCATGGAAGCAGTTAATCACTATTTTGACTGTGAACGCTGTATTGTCAGCACCGTACGTGCACCAGAGGTAAATAGTACTGTGAAGAACTGAAGGTGACAGTGTGCATATTCAGCGGCACGGAAGCTAGGGGGCTGAAGATGGTTTGAAACTAAATGATGGCCGATACTGGGGTAATAATGGAAGATGAATTTAGTCTTATGAAAAGACGCTGTTGATGTGTGTGTTTTGTGAACATGTGGTCAGCGATCGAGCCTCTGTATGAGCGAGGCAGCCAGACTCTGGCAGAAGAATGGTGCTAACTAGTTCTGCTATTGTGCTTCGGGAGCTGTCTGAGCAAATTCGAAGGCCATGTGACTAGCTCACCCAAGCGATGGATCGATTGCTATTTGCCTGATCTGGACTGCTATGTTCAGGTGTGCGGTCCAGTCAGCTGAAATCCAAACGCTACATGCTGGGTAAGAGGTTGGAGAATGATTGGGTTAAGGTGTTTTTATGCAGGCATGGTTTGATTTGTTGTTTGTGACGGGCATCCAGCCAGTGCAGTACTCAGAGGACAGCTGATAGATCAGCTGTCTTCGGACGAACAGCTGTGGACCAAGATGTTTGATCATTTGGTGGTACGATATTGCCAAAGCATTTTGTTTCACTTTATTGTTATTTTTAGGTGCACATATTTCTGGAAAAGAAAAATCTGACCTAAGCCTGAAACACCTCTGAGCCACAAAATGTTTTAAATGAAACGTGTTTGTTTTAAGTTGTTGTTTTGTTGGACTGGATTCCCTTTGAAAATAGTATAGTTTGGATAATTTTCACACAAAAAGCATTTGGTCGGCATTCGTATCTGGCAGGGTGTGTCATTCATATGCTGCGGCCGAAGATACGTTGTACAATGTCGATCAGGTCAGATACAACGCTCGTATTGTGTGTTTCGCGCTGTTTTCTCGGCTGAAGCCAGATCCTGCTGACCTGCTGAAACTGCGCGACTTTGTGTATCTTTCTGATTTTGCCCTTGGCGTATGTTGACAAGAAAACAAATATATATTCTGTAAACATAGTTTGCACTTTTGGGCGTAACTAGGCTGTTCTTATCACATCTTATTTAAATCACTGTTTGTGTCTTGTTCACAACTATGGATTGAAACAGCGCAGTGGTTGTGCCATTTAATCCGCTGCGTATTGATAGTATAAACTATTTTTGAAAGTTCCTTCAAAATAAATGGTTTATTTTCATAAAAGCCGAATCGAGAAACGATTCATGCCTGAATCGACATAAGTGATATCCCATTCGTGTCTTGCAGCCAGAAGATGCGGTGTGCAAAGATAGATGAACATTTAAATGTGAAAATGCTGTGAACTGCTCTCGTATCGTGCATTATATTGAGCAAAACATGTGACTACCCCTTCAATATAAATGGTTCTGATTTGTTTATCTTGTTCTGTCCTCTGATTTTTCATTTTGTTTCTGGTCGATTTCCAGATATTCCACACGCAGACGCGTCAGCGATGAGCCGTCTGTGCTGCCCATCATGCGGGTAAGTGTCTTTGACGCGGCTTGCGACGCTTGTAGGTACGTCTTAGCTTGCGTGCCTGTGCGGTAACAAATGACCTGTAGTCTAAGCGTTTCTGTATTGTGGTGTGCTTCAGCATGTTGGCTGGCTGCGGCGAGCTGAATGGCGAGTGACCTGAAGGCCGACTAATGTTGAACCGCTGGTGATGGTTACAGTGCTATGAACCGCTGTTGGGTATTATTATTATTTTGTGTAATCCCGGCATTGCTCTGTCATGAACAGGCGACAAATCTGTTAAGCAGAAAGATATATAACAATTTTCAACAGCATTAGCAGGAACCAGTTCTGAGCAAATTCACAGGCCATGTGACAACTCGTCGCAAGCTGGTGGATCTGATAACGCTGTTTACTTGATGGTGTGGCTGTGTTCAGGCCGCATGCGTCCTCGATCCACGAAATCAGCGCTAGCTATATTGGTGAAGGAATTGAGATGGTAAAGGCTGGGAGCAATTTTATGCAAATGTCGACGGCCTGTTTGACGGCATCAGATTGATACTTGACTACTGGAAGGCAGAAGCTGAAAATCCGTCTTCAGTCGAGCGAAACTCGCAGATCAGAGATGTTGTCGTCGCCACCAGCGATGCAGCTGATGCCGCCGATGATAATGTGACAACCGTCCGTACGTAACTACGACAGCCGACTGCTGAAACAGATCAGAATCACTATCATAACGGTATATCGCTCGTCCTCAAGCAAATGGCTGGCATCAAATCTGGTTCTTTGAAACGGGGACTGGCGTGTTTGAAGACAGACAAAAATGGCGAACTGTGTGGAATTTTGGAACTATCAATGTACTTACATTAGTTGTGGTGCTCGTGCGTGTAACTGTTGTTTAATGGAAAGAGTATCTGAAGCCTGTTTGTTTACCTGCATGAGTGTTAGTGTTGATCCTCACCCTGAGATGGTATGAAGAATGAGCGACAGACTTAAGGCTGCTCACTTCTGTCTCAAATCACTCTGCGCTGGTAGGATATCATGGCATGCTCGGCCAAACCAGACAGTTGGGCGAAACCATATTCCCTTTCCCTGGGAGTTGATCATTGCAGTGATTACTCTGATACCTTCACGAGGCAACAGTGCTTATTCAATGAGAGTTACAATTTCAACAACAGGGTGCTTGTTCACTTGTTGCCACAAACTTTACTGCTTTATGGTGCCTCTCTCATGTAAACTGTTGCTTTTGTTTTAGAAATGGCTACCTGCTGTAATCTGCCCATCTGCCTGGTGAGACCTCTCTTAGTGATGGCCTGCCATCTTCTTGCTCTGTGCTGTTGTTATAAACTGGTGCAATGTTCTCATCTTGACTCTGTGATCTGGTGTGATTGCCGCTGTGCACTGTAATGTGACCACCTGCCATGTAAACTCCCCTTCCTGGTATCTGACTGCTACAAACTTTGAGTATAGTATTAGAAATGGCCACTTGCTATCCTCTGCCTCTGCTGAAATGCAGTTACTCATAAGCACTGGTACTGTATTAAAAATGGTCACCTCTGCTGACCTCTGCCTCTTCCTGATGCTGTAGGTACCTCTTGCTGGTACTGTATTGAAGTATACCTACCATGTAACTCTGCCCTCCCAGTGGCCTGCCCCTGTGCTGTCGCCTGCCTGGGTCTGGGCCGCAGAGGCTGGTGCTGTGCCAGAATGGCCGCCTGCCACCTTCTGCCTTGGACTGGTGCCGCAGGCTTGGCACTGTGTGTGGTGCCTGCCATCATCTGGAGTCTATAACAGTACTGTATTAAATGTCTTCCCCTTCCCCGTGGTATGGTTACCTGCATTTGGTACTATATTATGAGAATGTCTGCCGTAACCTCTGCCTTCTACTGAGTACGATTGCAAACTGGTACTAGCTGACAAATGACCTACTGCCATCTTTGACCTCTGCCTTCTGCCTTAGACCCGGTGCAACTGTTGCTGCATGTAAATAGTCTGCTGGCTCTTGCTTGGGCTCGATCAAGCAGTACTTTGCCATTAGGCCCAGCACACTATAACTCTGCGCTACTCAGTGTTTGGTAACAATGAACCCTGTGTTCAATTGTTCCTATTGTGCGTGATTATGTGCTGCATCTGTGACCCAACTTGACGAAAGACTGAAATCATCACGTAGTATTCTCATTGTTTTTGGCAGAAGACTCTTTTGAGCAGACGCTCAAAACATTGTGAAAACATCTTGTTTGTCGATTTGAGTTAACTGCTAAATAGTTCACGTAAAGCGTTTGGGCTGCTTTGTTAGAAATGAAACTGAAATACATTATTTTGTACCAAAACCACGGACCTCTAATAAATTTTTTGCTTTGCTTTCAGAGGCTCACATTAATCTAAATTCTTTTATTCTGTATTATTTGTTAAACTGCCGCTTTAATGTTCTCCATTCTGAGCTGGAATATCTAAATAATTTTCCTCGAAAATCAGCTCCATTTGATGACGTTATTAAAATTAATGCAATGGAAGATCCTCATTGTATCTTGTTTTATATTGATATTTTGATGATTGTCAATGAGTAGCTTGCATTTCAGTATTTCTGCAAGCGGCTGGATGAAGGCACATAATGACATTTTCTTTTGCATTGCTATGAACTGTGTGGTTGCTGTGAGCCTCGTGAAGTAGCATTATTTCAGCTCGATGATATAGTGTGCTGTTTATATTTAAAAACTTGCTCAGCTATTGTACCATTAGATTAAATGCTGTAGCTCACCACTGAACTGGCAGAAACTGGCGGAGTTGTGCCGCGTGTGTGCCGTCCTGTGTGGTGACCTACTGGCATGAAGTATTAATGGTTGGTAAGCATTTTATTAGTGAGTCTTTGTTGTCAATGGCGCCTATTGATCTGCTGATGTCTACCTTACATGATCAAACAGGTAGCGCGAACAACTCTTGACGTATCCCGCTGCGAGAACACCTGCTGTCGGATGGTGAACGGATGTTGGTGTGAGAAGTCGGAGCGTTCTGTTATGTGTCGCATCTTAGGCATTTACGTAGTTTGCTGGCTCACTTCTAATCTAGTGAAACCAATACGTATGCGTTATCACAAAAAATTGTGGTCGGCAGCCATTTGAGTGTGTTTCTGATCAGCACATCATCATCTGGATTAGTCTTCATTGTCTGGACTCAATCAGTGATGCGTCGCGCTGGTAAAGAAAACTGGCGGCGTGTTCGCCAGGCCTTTTGGACTTTGGCAAGTTTGTCGTAACGAAGCAGGACGTAAAGCAGATGTCAATGAGCAATGAATGCTTTCGCCATTAACACTTTGGTCATTAGATTGCTGTTCACATTCATCGGCTGGCATTCAGAGGTGAAAATGGCAAAAACGCTATTATCGAAAATTGCTTAGTATCGAAATTCTGAAACGCCTGAAAATGTCTTAAAGCTCTCTGCTATATGCCTAAAGTCGTAAATAATTTTTAGTTCAATGATTGAGTAACAACGTTAGTATGGCATTTATATCGTCATGATCAACAGTTGCACCCCTGAGGGTGCGGCTGTATCCTGTGCACCAGCAATGTAATCTGCTGAGGTATATGGAGTCATGTCATTACCGGATCATTAGCGGATATCGTGAACCCATTGAGGCAGTAGTGCTGGCTGTCTGTGACAAACATGAATGTAATTTGGATTCAGATCGTTTGTTTTAAACACTTGTCATTTTCGAGACTGTTTACAGGCACCCTGGCAGATGTTTGCAAACATAGTCATTTTTCAAGATGTTACAAACAGCAGTCATTTTTCAGATGTTGCAAACGCAGTCATTGAGATATTGTTTACAAACGCGTATTTTTCAGATGTTTACAGGCACCCAAAGATATTTGCAAGCTGCTGGTCATTTTCAGATGTTTACAACGCAATCATTTTTGAAGATGTTACAAACGCAATCTCAGACTGTTACAAACACCTGCAAGGTGTTACAAACATAGTCAGATATTTACAAGCACTAACAGATATTTACAAACATGATCGTGAATGTTTACAGTAATCATTTCAAGATGTTAGCACCCTGCAGATATTCCTGTTGCCAGTCATACAAGATGTTTACAGGCCTGATCATTTCAGGTGTTCACAAACATAGTCATTTCAAGATATTTACAGCACCTGCAGATGTTTACAAACGCCAGTCATTTTTTAGCCTAAGAACTTTCAGGATTGTGCTGTGAAATCTGGAGCAGCTATAGATGCGGCCTTTATATATTGGTCCTCTATTGCAAGTGGTATCTTGGTGCCTTAAGCTGACGAAGCATACCAGTAAACGATCATCCTGAAGTCCAGCGATGTAAAACATTCTTTGAGTGAAACAATAAGTGAAGCTTTTAATTCTGCAGAGTTTAGATGAGGCGAAAATGACGAATACCCAGCCTGCATGATGCGGCCTGGCAAACCTGAAAAGTCCAGGAGTTGTTGAAGGAAAAGCGCTTTGTTCGTAAACGATTCTGGTTCTTGCAAAAAGATCAAACAGTAGACGAGTTAACATAGTCAGTCATGTTTTCTTTAGGCATGTGAACTCCCGATTTGAACACAACAGGTACATTTCTTCCTTGTTGATGTTTACTCAACCTAGAGTTATGGTGTCATTTGCCCGGCTGATTTTTCAAGATGTCTGATCTGGGGGTTAGATTTCATTTTTGAAGCTGCGTATTTTCAAGTGTGCATCAAATAAATTAAGAGCAAATATGGTGAAAGCATGTGTTTGTGCAATTTTAGGGCTGGCACTGTGAGTGCACAAGTGAGTTTTTTCATCAACTAACAATGCCATTTGGTATTATCAATGAATGAAGCCAAGGAAACAATAGGAGTGCCAAAAACTCAAAAAACACACATTTAATTTTGGTAAAAACTCATTATTTAACCTACGTAGTCTGTAATTGGTACAGATCTGGCAGACTACTTGTGCTAATGTAAGTGAAACCATTCGGCTAACTCTTTCAATGTCTTTTCTTCAAAGCGACTTATGATGAAGAAAAATAGTTTAAGCTAAAGTCTTAATAATTCAATCAATCAGTTTATTTTAACTCTGTATTCTGATGAATATTACTCACAATGAACCTTACTACTAAAATGATAATCCGTGATGAGACAAACTCTATGTATCTAAAGTAACTAAGTAAAGCTGTGTAAAATACTGCATAAGACGCAAACAGTTCAATCTTTGCAAATACAAAAATAAAGGTAATGAACCTATTCTTTGAAGAACTAAAATGTGACAAAAATAAATGTAACAAGTGACAATGTTGTGCAGGCATGATGTTGCCTGAAAAACATGTGAAAGAATTTCATTGAGCGACCTGTAACATTATGGCTCATTCAAATTCTCCCAAAGAGATAAGTCACAATTATGTGTCTTGAGAAAAGAGTGTGACCAATGTATCATTCAACATCAAGCGTTCACATGTTTGATAAAGCACCCCATAGTCTTGCCATGCTGACCCAATTGCTGATTAAGAATAATCAAAATTAAATGGAAAGTATCATGCCATATTATTTGATCTTTTTGGTATTTACAGTAAAAAGTATTTCAAACAAAGACAGGCTTATGTCCCATGACCTGTGTTTTTGAGTGATAAGCTCTGTAGAACACGTCACATTAACCTGGCCTATAGATAGCTGTCACAAATCTAAGTTTTGGAACATAGAGATTGAATCGAGCAGATAAGTACTTGGTGTGATACTAGGTACTCAATGTCAACTATCACTTTCAGAAGTTGCTATAGAGACGGTTTTAACAGGTAGTGGGTCGGGACTACGACATAAATCTTTATTTCCCCAACTGTGTGGGAACACTGATTGGCCTTGTGGTTGAGGGCTTGGCGGTGGCTGTCGTGAGGCCTTTCAGTGGGTAAAGCGAGGCATCAGATTCCGTTGATCTGAAAGTAAACAAGGTGCCTGTTATGGTTTTATGGATGTGGTGGTTTCATGCGTAGTGGGAGAAAGGATCATAGGAAGCAGCTCAAAACATGTTCATCAGGAAATACAACTCAGTGTCTCTATTCTGACCTAGTAGATCGAAAGAAGACATGTCATGCTGTACTTGCAATTTTATAGTACTGTGAGAAGTGGAGGAGTATAGAAAACTTGAACTAATAGGATCATGTATATATGAGATTTATCTGTTTTTTGTGGATGTTTGATTCATTACCCTTTGTATTCCTTCTGAGTGACAGGTAAAGCAAGCGTTGATATTAAAAATGGTCAAGCGCCGTCATCCGGCGACCAAGGCTTTCTTCTCTGTCGAGGCGGTGTGGCTGTGAAGCGAAACGGCGTGTGAACGACTGTGGACAACAATATTGCTTTTTGCATGTTTGACGCTTTGTAGTTCAAGTGCCTGTTCCTCTGTCGTTCTGTCAGCGGACAGTATATGGGATATGGTACCTATTAAGTGAGATGGATGGTGGCATGCACTGTGACGATTGCCAAGTGCCTTGTTGAACAAAGGCGGTGATTTTGCCGAAACACCGTGTCAAGTTTCTGGCTTTGTCTTGGATCGATAGCCGACGTGAATTTTGTGTTTGGCTGGTAGTATACGCGTGATACAGTGCGCAACCAAAGTAAGACATGGTCATTTGAATTTACAAAGAAAACCTCAAATTCCGCTGCGAACGCAGTCTTTGCCTAGATTTAGATACGAGCATCCTGCGGTATCATTACTAAATGTTGATGCCGTTTCCGATGAAACGTTGGTGTTTCCCACGTGGCTGGACAGGTATACCATGCCCGCGCCCGAAAGCGTATCGCGAAACGGTACGCGCGCACCAGCAGTACGACATTCATTCTCTTGTCATGTTGCGCGGTTTGAGCTAGTCTTGATTGGTGACGTTCATTGACGAAACAGTGCGATATCGCGCCCAGTACGGAGAAGAGATATCTGTCACACCGATCTGGATCGGGGTATCCGGGCACATAGACGGACGCGATCACTGGTCAGCCTGAGCGTCGTAGCCTCTACGGGTGACACAATACGAAAAACGGCGTCGTAATCATGGGTTGATCTGCCCTGCAAGCAGAACATTTGAAAGTTTGTGCGCCATTCAATCAAAGTAGTGTAAAACTACGGTTAGTCAAACGATCTGTTTCTTGGTCACATTAAATAAAAATATTCGAAGCAGTGACACATATATACGCAAAGTGAAGCACACAAATATTTGTTTGTGACGTATTTTTTTAATACATGAAATTGATGATGGAATAACTCAAAATATTGGATTATCGCCAGATGATTTATAACATTATGTTTGCTTCATAATATAATGGTCAGGCTCACGCACTAAGCAAATTGCAGGCATAGGCTTCACGTGTGAAAATGAAAAATTCGGCAAACCAGTTTAAAATTCCTTTACGTTTAACACAACGACAGCTTTAAACCTTCCGTCTGTTTTATGACTCTCTCTCTCTTTTGTGTTATAGTTTTTATTTGTGATGTACTTTGGTGTAGGTTTAATGTAAGAAAACATGTTTTAATGTGGATAACAGAATTTCATGTGTTTTCAAATAGAATGGTGAACAATTTGTGTCAAGCACAAGGCTTAGTCATACAAATATGCAAGCATTTATTATGTGTGCTATTTTCATCAGAAACGCTGTGGCTCAAAAAGTAACAGTCCTGAATAAAGAGGTAGTGTATGTGACCTAGGCATGTGAAACCTCTGCAATAACTGTAAATGTGTATATTTACTGGTGCTCTTTGTAAATATTTATTTAACAGTATAACTAACTGAAGCCTCTCTATGTATAAATGTATGCTGTTTATACATATGAAGCCTGTGTATGCTATAGCATGACCTATACATAAATATGAGCCTCATTAAACTAGTTAATATGGCATGTGACCCCAGCCTGCAAACCAGCCCTGTTGCTGTAAATGTCTGTATAAACCGACCCTTCATGTTTGAGCCTCCTCTATGCCTGTGGCGTGCTGTTTGCTGCATGAAGCTTGCGCTCTGGCGACCTATGAAGCAGACTGTGTCTTTGTGCTGATTTACATACATGAAAGCCTCATGCTTTTAAATGTGTGTCTTTGACCATACATACATGTACCAATAGCAGACCCCATATAAGCCTCTATTAGCAGCAATCTCTGTGCTGCAGCCACCTTGGCCCATGCTTATGGCTGCTTGACATACATGAGGCTCCTGCGTATCAGTATGAGCTCAGGCATTTGAAAGCCTCTCTATGCGTAAGTGTTGCTAGCCAGAAACCTCTGCAACATGTAATATGCTGACCCGTGGCTCTGTATCTTTGTATGTATTCCCCACATCATGTGAGGGTACACCCTATGTTCCCGACACCCCTATGTTCCCTTGCCTTTGTCGACACCCTACTAGCCCCAGCACAGCATGGCCTAGCACAACCTAGCCCTGGCTTGGCCCCTAACTCTTCCTTTAACCCCTAACCCTGTAAATCATGGGGGGTTTTGAACATAGGGTGTGGGTATAAATCGATCACCCATGAAGCCTGCTTTATTAACATAAATTGTGCATGCCAGACCACATACCATACCAGTGAGCGCCATAGCATAAATGTATGTGACCTTACGTATAAGCCTCCTCTATGCTTGTAAGTATTATGCTGGACCACTACTATGAAGCCTCCTTTAAACATGAAATGTGTATGCTTGACCTTATACATGTGAAGCCCTCACTTTATGCTTGTAAATGTGCATGTAGACCACTACATATGAAGCCTCCTGTGTAGCTTGTAATGCATGTGTAGCTTGACCCTACATATAGAAGCCTCCTGTCGCTTGTAATGTGTATGCTTGAAGCCTACAACGTATGAAGCCTCCCTGAATATGCCTGTAAATGTGTAAGCTTGACCTACATATGTTGAAGTGCTCACTCTATGCTTGTAAATAATGCAATATCTTGACCCAACATACAAACCTCCTCTATGCTATGTAAGTATGCATGCCCCTCACCCAACACAAGCCCCTCCTCTGTCTTATGAATGTACATAGCTTGACCACTATGGAAGCCTCCTGTATGCTTGTAAATGTGTATGTTGACCCCATACATATACATGGAACCTCGTATATGCTTGCATGCGTGTATGCAACTTGTTACCCTACATACATGTGAAGCCTCCTATTATGCTTGTAAAATGTTATGAGGCCCACAGACCCCCACAGACCCCCTACAGACCCCTCACAGACCCCCACAGACCCCACAGGCCTGTAAAATGAACTTGGGCCTGCTCATATGGTACTTAGCTTGTCTAAAACTGTTATACTAGTGAATCGGTTACACTCATTTTATCCACTTTGAATAGTGGATTCCTTTACTCATGGTGGAATTCCAGAGACATAGGGGTGTCCAGAATATGGGTTCGTCGGACCATGGGGTGTGGCGGATCATGGGGTGAACCTAACCCTAACCCTAACCAAGAGCCCTACTCCAAAAGCTAACCCTAACTACTAACTAGCCCAACGCCAACTCCTGCATCCTCGACCTAACTGGCACCAACTCCAAACTGGAAGTCAGGCCTAACCCCAGCACCTACACAAATGCCATTTTAAATCCCTAACCCAAACTCCAAACAAATTAGAATACCGTACTGAAACATATCCCAAAATTTTACCAGAACAAGTTGCATATGTCATTTTAATACTTTAACAGCATAATATACAATTCAATATAAAGGCACATCGTACCGTTTGGTAGTTGGAGCTATTGTTTGTTTCAATCCTATATAGTTGTAGATATATACCATAAAACTAACCAGTGAAAATTTCATTTCAAAAGTTGGTAGTTTTTTTGAGATATTGCGAAAATCTGACAAACGATTATGTCCATGCAAGAAGAATAATCTGCATTGGTATACACACTCTGAAGCGTTTTACCTTATCTCCATATTCAAAATATTTTGGGGATAAAAATTTATTTATTTTTCCATAACCGCAGTCCTTCGAAGTAAAAAGTCTATCAAAATGCATTATACTATCCAAAGCTGCTGTACATCTTACCAAGTAAGTTTTTATTGCAATAAATTTTCAGAGTCATTACCAAACAAGTACGATGCCCTTAACAAATGGTTGAGAATAGATTTTTAAATATTAATTAAGCAAATTATTCCCAGACAATCTTGTAATTATTTTATGTCTCACACATGTAATTTGTCATAACTGAAGACACCAACAAAAATAATTGCACAAGTAATGTCCTCATATTGTTATATTCACAAACCCTCCAAATGCAAAACATAATAGCAAATTTTAAAAAAAACACTTTCATTAACAAACTGCAATACTGAAGAAAAGTATGGAACAGATTAAATATAAAATAAATAACAATGAAATGACATTTTTTATAAATTTAAAAAGCATTAACGTGAACACCAAAACCATGAGCTGTTGCCATATGACTGCATTGGATATCAAAATCACTATACACACAGTACACCTACACACACTGCAGTAATTGGAGTCTGACTCTTGAAATGGCACAAGCAAGATTTATCATGCTTTGATGTCTGGTGAATTGGGTCAATACATTCCACTCTCATACTCAACATATCCACCTGGTCTGACAAACAAAAAATGAAATAAAAATAAACCCCCAAAACATTTTGTTGGTCACTCTCACAACACTGCCACATTAATGTTAATCAGTTTCCAGTGGCAACACTTTGACAGAGGCAATAGGATGCCAAGCCAGAAAATAAATAATTTAAGTTACGGAATATGCTATGCAAATAAAGTATGGTACAAACTTAAGTACGTTACAAGTACTGTATATAGTGTATAGTCAAACTCAAATCAAATTCTGAAGTTATTTTGCATAGACTGTTGATACCCCAGCACATATCTCTGCTAAGCTAACATTACCAGGAAACAGCCACAAAACAGTATAAATCAAAGGGCATTATCTGCTATTAAAGGAAAACATGTTGGCGATATTGCAGTTTAGTACATGTTCACCAGGGCCTCAGTTTCCTTGAGCAAATACAGTTTTAAACAAACACACTTTCTAATCACAGATAAACTTTGTTTAGCAAAGAAGCGTTACACCAACAATATCAGATCTGGCCATGGGGTGCATCCTTGTGCAGACACTGCAAACATTTGCCAAATATTCTTAAACACTTTCTGGTGGAACAAGTTGTGCACCGCCAATGCTGGCAAATGTCAGCAACAGATGGCGACGTTCTTCTGAGGTGTTCTAATTAAAAATGGCAAGACAATTTTAATAATAATAATAATAATAGTTTATATAGTGCTTTTCACGCTTGAAAGAAGCGTCCAAGCGCTTCACATTATTACCCCTGGTCACTGGGCCTTAAATCATTCTTTAAACCATCTCAGCTCCTGGGGAGTATACAGCCTTGTGCAACAAATGCGCTACTCGGCTAAATCAATCACAAGAACCATCTCTGCCCTCATAGGTACCCATTTTACCCCTGGGTGGAGAGAAGCTTATGGTTAAGTGTCTTGCTCAAGGACACAAGTGTCACGACCGGGATTCGAACCCACACTCTGCTGATCAAACACCAGAGCTTGAACCAGAGCTCCCAGAGCCAGAGCTCTTAACAGCTCGACCACGACACCCCCACAATTTAAGATGGCAAAAGGTAAGTAAATAACATCATTTGCTGCCACAAAAATAACTAAACTGTATTTTTTAGTGGTGGGTGGCACACAGTAGCTGGGGTGAAGTTTCTTCTTGCATAGGGATATTGAGTAGAAACTATCAAACTTATAGAAAATGGCCTAACTGTGGGCTGTCGTTATGTCAGCTTTGCACTAACATAATTGGTTCCACTGGCGCAGCCATTTGTGTATATATGCATGCAATGTTGTGCAAGCAGAACACAGCCCTGGTCTCAATTTTGAAGCAAGTAAATCATTAACACAGCCAAAATTCACCATGGCATGGCCATTTGGTTTTGCTTCCATTCAATAGCACTCCGCACTAATGATGTCAGTTTCGCTCAAAATACCCAAATGTCATACAAACATTCCACACTCCATCAACACATCGGCACCCCAGACCGCATTGGTATAGTCAGTACACACATAAAAACTATAAAGCTAGGACACAATGTAGGCAGGCATACGTTAGTATTTTTTGACAGGTTGTCTGAGATCCTGGTACTGAACTTCTAAGTCTATTTTTAGCATTGGTGCTGAGTGCTATTCAACTGAGTGTCAGTGAGGCTAGGAAGACAAAATAGTCGGTACCTTGTTAAGTGGCTATTAGAGTGTACATCATCATAGTGAACAAAAACCCAGACCAAATGGCCAGGAGAAAGGTCTATAAGTTCTGCTTAGAAAATGGCGCAATAAGCTTATTGTGTCAGGTGAATTCAATCAATACCCTTGATGAAATTGGATCTCGGATGATTAACAGCGGTGAGGTGGGGAAGTCATAGCGTCAGTACACACAATAGCTACATAATGCACTGGATCAATAACTTCCTCAGTGATTTATCTGTCAAAGAAAATGAGCGAAACAAATGTAGGCAGGGATGAAAGTCACTGCTAAACACCCTATAACAAAGGTCTGAAACTAGGATCCAAATTTTAGGAGAGTGCGTTGAAATAATGGCAATTCCACGTTTTGGTAACCCCTTCTTGGAGTAACAGGTTTCAAGAAGCTTTTGGGAACAGTATATAGTTCATATTAATTCTTTCCAAAGAAAATCACAGCTGCTTTTTTTACCAGGCAGACATCAAACATTCTGAATTCAGATAAAAGTCTGAAATTTCTTATCCTGGTTAGGGTCCATCACTTGAGGCAATTCTGGAAACCAGTTCCAGGCAATCTCACAGATCCATTCACTACTGCATGCCAGATATGATTGTTGCTGTTTACCAAGCGCGCAAGTTTACATGAACAGGGTAAATGCGCATGCGCAGTCGATTAGCGCCACATGCAACAGTCTGCTTTACGCATGAGCTTTACGAAGCAATCATGGAGCTCTTGCATGGTGTAAATACGCACTGCGTGAACATTGCCTAGGAGCATACAGATAAAACAGATGTATATATATGGTGGCACAGCTAAATGTCAATTCGCATTTTCCCCGAGCTCAATGATGCCGAACTAGAGAATATAGTGGACAATAAAGCTGCAACTGAATATGTATCAGATATAGTAAAACAACTATAACATGGTTTAATTCTTGTGGACATTCGATATTATCTCCTGGTATTGGAATTTGAAAACCATATTATATTTTGCATTTAACGCACACTGCTTCATGATTGATGACAGATCCCCAGCCAGAGCCAAAGCAAAAGGATTTGGAAAAGATGCCTAATACACCACTTACTCTTAAACACTGCTTCCTTAGTGAGTACATGTACACCTTGTGTGGCCTTGTGGTACCGCCCAGTCACGCTGAAGTTTCTGGCATAACACACGACCGGGATTCCACGTTTTGCTGCAAAAAGAAAAGAAGAAAATAAAAGAAAAAAGGAATAAATTGTCACTAACATGTATCAAGGGTTCTCCACAGTATTTCTGCAAAAATATATTTAAAACTTAAAATTTAATTCATTTTTGTTATTGTAAGTTTCTGCTGTTTCAGGATCAATCCATTATGCAACCCTGATAACAAATACTACTAAATATTTTCAAAAAGTTAGCTGAGTTACCTTTCTTTTCTGGTAGATAGTAAAACTAACCAGGCAGGAATAAGGATTATTCTATTCACACATTAGCACACATTTATTATAAGTGTGCATGTCTATTCACACATTAGAACACCTTTAGTATAACTGTGCATGTCTATATTCACACATTAGAAACACATTAGAACACACACTTTTAGTATAAGTGTGCATGTCTATTCACACATTAGAACACCTTCAGTATAAGTGTGCATGTCTTTTCACACATTAGAACACACATAAACTGCGCCAATAAAGTATCTAAACACTTACAAATGGTCAGATATATCGCAACCTGAAATAGTATGCAAAAAATTAATTAATTAATTCGATTCACAGTTATCTTCTACGCATTTTGATACCTCTTTTGTTGCGCTACGATGTTGTTTGGCATATTTATGTAGTACGTGAGTGGCTTAGGTCGAATTTCAAAAGTTGCAAAAGCCCCTATTCAAGCAAGAGCGTTGTACTGTGACGAAAAGATCAGCATTATTTTTGCCCGCCTTTTATTCCCTCCTGGAATTGGGTGAATAGGGGCTTTTGCAACTTTTGAAATTCGACCTTAAGCCACTCAAGTGCCCATAAATTCGCCAAACAACATCGCAGCGCAACAAAAGAGGTGTCAAAATCCAGAAGATAACTGTGAATCGAATTATTTAATTAGTTTTTTGCATACTATTTCAGTTTCCGATAAATCTGACCATTTGTAAGTGTTTAGATACTTTATTGGCACAGTTTAGTATAAGTGTGCATGTCTATTCACACATTAGAACACCTTTGGTATAAGTGTGCATGTCTATTCACATATTAGAACACCTTTGGTATAAGTGTGCATGTCCATTCACACATTAGAACACCTTTAAGGGGGTTTCAAATCTTGACACAAAATTTACAACTAATAAAAAAAACCACTCACATGACATATTGCAAAGTGGCCCCTTTTATTGTGTCTCTTGTCATATAAAGAAGGGTGAATTCTGACAATTGGAGGCAATTTCACCAATGGCTTTGTTCATTGCCTTGTAGGTGCCCTTAAAATGTTCCATTACAAATCAAATTTCTCTCATGGAAAAACTAAGGAAAACTGCCTTGCCCTTACAAGAGCAAACTATCAGTCGTGTGAGATCGTGTCTCAATCAATGTGATTGGCTTTGGTGATGCTGGGTTACAGCCATATTGAAAGCTGTACTTTCAGAAACTTCTTATAGAAATATGTGGCAATAACAACTGCTTCAGAAAAGCAAAGCAATATGTCAAAAATGGTACAATAAATGGAAACACAACATTACCGTTATCATTTGCTTTGGGTGAGACATGAACCCACCTGGGTTAAATTTCATGGATCTGCTTACAACGGAAATATGCGCTTACAGTAGCAATTCTCCACTTAATGCAGGGTTACCACCTATTTTATTGTGATAGCTGTGTAAGAGAAAAATGCAGTATCATGAAGTACGGAGGTGCACAAATTCGCAAAAATCTGTGCTGACCTCAGAAAAAGCGCTACGGAAAGGGTGGATTTTTCTGATACCACATGCTATGGTTTTTCACTTACATTAAGCAGAGCTGAGAAATAGGACCCTGATCCCAAATAAACACAAAGATAAAACTTCAGCGGGTAGTCAAGTCTACCTGTTTTTAGATTCAGGAGGATTTGAATCCTGTCTCGTAAAGTTTTGGCATCTCGCTGAAATAAAATAAAAGATACAGATGAAGAAGTTAAGTTTCAGGAACATCATGACTATAAAATAGAGCATATACTCTCTGGAGGGATTTCCTAGGATCTTTCTTCATTCTAACAAAATCCAACACCACAACTTGACCCCCAAGCTGTTGAACTCTGACTATGGTGAGTACGCATGTGCCCAATCCATGTAGAGCATAATCAATTTCCTAGGGCAGTACTCGGTCAAACAGGAACAAACAACATATGCGGTAGGATTTTGAAGGGTTGGGGTTGGTTAGAATTCAGATTTTATCCACAACCCTCCCAAATCCTTTTATATCCTCTCTGCCATAATGAAGGATTCAGAAGGACTGAGGGCTGTAGGCCCAAATAACAACTGCCTATTACTGAGTCAGTCATTTCCAATCTAATTATCCAAGTGTGAAATTACATAGGAGGATATTGGGGAATTGAGGCCCCCTGCAAGCAATAAGGTCCAGGGAGTAAGGTCGAAATCCATGTGTCCCCTCAAGGTAATAAACCAGGTCAATAGTAATAATTAACAATAGGATTTTGAGAAAGTCAGTGTGGCATGTATTTGTCCCAAATTACAACAAAGCGTTCAAGCTCCCTCTCTAACAACATTTTCATTCACTATGATATTTAATTGCTGAAGACTATGAGTTACTTACTGTGTAGGGTCGTCATCAAACTCAAGACATCCTGTGACATTTTAGGTTCAGACCATGCCCTGATGAGAGCTATTATCATGACAACCCACGCTACAGGAATCACAACAGACCTAACCACAAGAAAAAATGATACATTCAATCTGCGAAGAAGGCCGGCTGCAAATAAAACCATCTCTGAAAAGTACATCACGTAACATTTCCTCTTTTATGCTGACAGAAACTTCTACAAGGGATGCCAAAGGGTTTGGCCTCTCTGTTTTGAAACATTCAACTTTGACCTTTAACAGTGTCCCATGCAGCTATGCCAGTGTACACCACAACGAATGACCAATGAAACCCACTGAGTAGTCTGACAGGAGCCTGACAGTATCTCAGACAGAGGTTCCATCTGAAACAATACTTTATTAAGCTAAAAATGTATTATCACCTGTTTGGTAAAAACTGCCTTCGTCCAGAATCTGCATGTCATAGTATGTGAAGGAGATGGCGCTTGGCCCAGGGGCTTAAGTCTGAATGGTTACACAGAGGTAGTGTTCAGCATCCATTGTTAACTGCTTCACTTCAACATGGGACCCCTGCAAAGATTGCATTATAAAAGATGTTATATTGTTACTCCCTCCTCCTTATTCTATTGACAGATTTTAAAATTGGTCTTGCTAACAGTGTCTACCTTTGAGGGTTCCCAAACTTCTACTCAAAAGAGAGTTTAGTGGCAGAGGCATTTATCTACGTTTATTGAAAACTATAGGAAATTTTCATATATAAAATGCTGTTAATACATATGCGGAAAGTTATTTTAACAAAATCAAATTAATACAGAATCAAGAGAATGTATGCAAAAACAAATATAAAAATTGTACCTCAATGATTGGAGATCTGTTGGTGATGACCATAGGAGACTTCTGGGTGCCACACACAACTAATGGAACCATACTGTGGTAGTCAAATGCTGAAAATGGAAAAATATTACCACAAATTAAGTATACTCAGAATTGTTAAGAACAACCAAAGAGAAAAGAAAACTTTGAAAGAACTCATATCCTAATATGTGTTCACCAAGTAAAACATTGCTCCAGTGTGTTTTGCTTTAGAAGAGGTTTGACCCGCTGTTTTCTGGCATGGCTGTATATCAGTGCCACCAGCGCATTTTATCACCACTGATGGGAGTTTGTTTTCTGATGATTTCCTCCAGTGTGGTAGTGCTCGTGTCCAGCGACAGAGCAGAGTGAGCTTTCATTCTGATTGCATTGGTTTGCATATTCTAAACTGATTTTACCTCTCAGGCGTCTGCAGTGAGACCATCATCTGCGGTTTTCAAAAGTACTATTTCCGCAGTGAAGTGGTATCTAAAGGTGAATTTCTCCCATGGTGGCCCCTTTTTCTGTCCCCACTGTTAGACAGGGATTGAGGAGTTACTTGTATCTCAGTCAAAGCTGCTGCGAGGTAGGGTCTGTGAAGGATAAACCAGCATGCTCTGAGTGTAAACCACGGGGACTGGCAATACCAGTGAGTTGTCCTGAGGTAGCCTGGAGGCGCAATCGCCATCCGTCCTTCTGACCAAGTTACTCTTTGTATTGCACAAGAAGGAGGGGCGAGCTCAGGACTTGTATTTGAGCCAGATCCTCCTCATTTTCAACCTCATCGACCGTCTGATCCAGTCTGGTAGAAACAATGCAGGGAACTTTCCAGGGTAATCCCACAGATTGCAGAGTTGGTTGCTATCCAAATCCATGGCAGCAAGTGCTCTGCTGTGTCGATTGATCTGATGAGGGTATATGCAGCACTGTCCTCAGGTCCCCCTGGCATTGGGTCAGTGCTCCCTCCACAACATTATATAAGCTTGACCGCCTGAGTACTGGACCCCAAGATGGAGTCAGAAGAGGGGAGTAAAGACTTCCTGATGGCAGGTCTCTGTCTAGCGTTGACTGCCAGAGCTATGATGGGAGTCTCAGTATTTAGAACCACCAGGCCATCCCTAGCCCAAGATGTAGCTTGGAGTGAGAAGGATAGGGAGATGAAGAGTGAGAGTTCGCTATTTGGTGTGGACGTTGACCAATGAAGCTGTGTTGGAGGCAGCAAGGTAGAGCAGCAGCCCCCTTCACTCCCAGGATAATTCATCCACAAGTTCTGGAAGTGCCCAAGCGCAATGGGTTCTTAAATAAAAGAATAATAACAGTTGTATTAGATAATCAATTCAACATAGCTATAATCGATGTCAATTATTTATACAAACTTGACAAGGGTAAGTAAGCCAAGGAGTTAGTCTACAGGGATGAGAGTGGGCGAAAATGTAAAATCCACAGCCACTTGCGGAGGATTTGGGGAGCAGCAAAACCCCTTCTTATATTTCGTTGGCAGCATTCTGTGTATATGTAAACACAGATGCAGAGTCACTATTTGGGGGGAAAAAATTAGGCGTCAATGCCCAGCGCTCAATGTGAAGTCAGAGGTTACCATAAGTTTTAAACTAGGTGCACTTTTTTATACCTATGCAGTTTTTGAAGCCTAAAAATCTGCAAAACAACAGCAAGCAACAACATGGAAGCAGAGTTTAAAAATTGCGTGTTTGAAGATTGTAATGCCTAATTACTGCCTTAAAGGCATCGATACATGTTTGAGTAATTGAAGCCCATTGTTTGTTTCAATCCTATATAGTTGTAGAATATATACCATAAAACTAACCTGTGAAAATTTCATTTCAAAAGGTGGTAGCGTTTTTGAGGTATTGCCGAAAATCTGGGCAGTTATGTCCACTTTATAGGAAGAATAATCTGCATTGAATACACACTCTGAGAAGTGTTACGAGTAATGCTTCTCAATATTCAAAATGTTTGGGGATAAAAAGTTATATATTTTTCCATAACATGATCAGTCCTTAAGTAAAGTCTCTCAAAATGCATTATACTATCCATTATACTATTTGAAGTCATTACCAAGCGTGTATGAGTGCCTTTAACTTACAGATTTTTCATCATCACCATTTTCCATGGACTAAATGGATTTGAGGAATCAGTTTGATAATAACTTTTGCACTGATATCTTTGCGATTCTACAAAAGTGTTCAATTCAATAAGAAAAATCCGCGATGTAACAACTTGATGCAATTTGATAAAATAAACTTTTCCCCGCATTGCATGCAACCTTTAAACAAGGCTTTCTATCGGTGAAAGTGCGATCTTTGGCAACCTTGATCAGGCTGTTATATCTAGAATCCGTAGACTTGCTATTTTTGTCATGGCTCGTGAAAGTTCAACAAGTCGGTTCCAAGCTAATGTTTTCTTATGAATTCAGGATATTTCTCAGCAGCCAATCACAGCGACCGTGATTAGCTTGGACCTGCTATATATGCTGCATGCATCCACAACACTGTATACACAATTAGTTGTGATGTTTAGGGGGTGACTGATGACCACACAGTAACAATAATGTGGAGGTCTATTTGGTTTTGTGTTTGTGTGTTGTAGTGAATGATTGCAGGCACATAAAATCTAGCAAAGACTTGTAAATACTTTTACAATTTATAAAACGGATAGGCTAAAATGGAAGACAATACATTATGTAAGTTCTTATAAAAATCAGAAATCTGGTGAAAAAACCCTACAAATCTCATCCCAAGTCTAATCTATTTCCTCATTACTAGTTGTGTACATTTGTATATTGTGTATTTGTATAAAGATCAAAAGACAGTTCAGTGTTCTCCCAGGATTCCCAAAGGGCATGTGACATCCTCAGGCACATTTTAAGTTTGGCTGAAGCACGCTGGTGAAACAGAAGTCTTGGAATGTTTTTACTTGGTTTTAGCTCACTTTGCAATCTGGAGCATTTTAATGGTTTTGTTATAGTTTGTCGTTGATCTTAAATGGCAATTCACATTGGCCCCGCAATTTGCGCATATTGACTATTCGCCAGCCTATGCATGGGAGGACACTGTAGCTGCGAAACATACCTTAATTTTATGAAGAGTGCCATTTTGACACAAAGACCCATCTGTTGCCAAATGCCTAAAGCTAGCTAAAACAGCCAAAGTGGTTTTAAACAAAATGTCCCGTAGTCCGTAGCAGTTTGATGCCTCCCAACTATATACATGAATTTTCCTACAGTGTACAATGATTTAAAAATCCAAAGTTGCAAGGAAACCACACATGCAGACCATTGAAAATGCTTTGCCGTGTGTGAAATCTTGCTCAACAGCTTCATGCTGGACAGCCACAATAAATGACCACAAGCACCAAGTCTGATGGAGACATTGCCTGCATAAGACATATTTTCACAGTCAGTACTGTATTTGAGATGAAGGCACTTTCGGCATGGTGTTGAGTGAAGGCACAGCAGTGATGGTAACATAGCACATCTTCTCTTCAGCACATGGCAGGAGACCTTCAGCTAGTCAAGGGAATGGGATACAGAAAGTCAACAATAAACATCTCTGAAAATCTCAGGGTGACCATCCCTTTGATGCACACTCCAGATGCCTCAAAATCCCATATGTACATAATGGTGAAGTAACCAACGATCGATCAGGTGCCACATTGCCCTTAAAACCATATTTCTTCCAACAGTGGCCCAAATTCAATTTGTAATTGAGCTTTGGCTAGTGGCTTTCCTCAGTTACCACCCTAGTGAAGCACTTTGAACAATGTCTACTCTCTAACTAAAAATT